>PVKM010026955.1:0-19061 GCA_004027735.1 Carollia perspicillata | reverse complement strand
TCCTGGAGGTTCCTAAGCCTCTCCTCATTTTTTTGAATTCTTGTTTCTTCATTCTTTTCTGCTTGGTTGTTTCTTTCTTCCTTCTGGTCCACTCCATTGATTTGAGTCCCAGTTTTCTTCCCATCACTACTGGTTCCCTGTGCATTTTCCATCATTTCACTTATGAACGCCTTCATTTTTTCATCTAATTTGCGACCAAAATCAACCAGTTCTGTGAGCATCCTGATTAACAGTGCTTTGAACTGTGCATCTGATAGGTCGGCTATGTCTTGCTTGCTTAAAAGTATTGGCTCTGGGACTCTGAACTTTTCTTCTGTTTGAGCCATTTTTGGTCAGGTGGCGCCTGTTACGTATGAGGGGCGGAGCTGTAGGTGTTCACCAGGGCAGGGCAGCCTAGTGCCAAGTTGTGACGCTGTCTGTGGGGGCGGGGTCAGAGAGGGAACAATGGTGCCTGTTCCGCACTCTCTCGTGTTTGCATCCCCTCTGCTGCCTCCCACAAGCAAACTGGACCCCCTGGTGCTGGTTCCCAGGTAGGCGGGCCTATGCACACTCCAGGACCTTGTGGATCTCCCCGGAAACCTCTCCTGTGAGGCTGGGAGCCTCTCCCGGCACCTTTTCAATCGGAGTTTTTAGGCTTTATTGCCCGTCGCTGGGACCCTGGGCTGTGTAGTCTGTCTCACTGCCTGCTCTTGCCTAGTTTATCTGCACGCGAATGTGTGTCCACGGTTTGCCAACTGCCTTGCGTGCTCTGCTCGTCTTCTCTCTGCGTCTGGGGTCTGCAAGCTCCACGCCAGCTACGCCGCTGGGCGCTCCCGAGCCTGGCAGCCACCACGTTTTCCTGCCGCTTTCTCTCTCCGCCGGCTGCTGACTCCGCCCCTCTTACCGGTCTGGTTGAATGGTTGTCAGACTTCCGTAGTTCAATTTTCTGTGTTCTGGTTGTGTTATTGTTTATAAATATTTGTTGTCCTTAATCTTGGTTGTGAGAGGAGGTACAGTATTTCCACCTACGCCTCCATCTTGGCCGGAAGTCTGAATTTTTAAAGACTATTTTTAAGTGTACATATATATTTATGTAACTGGAACCACACCGAAAATATCTTTAATCTTTTTTAGACACAAATCATGAATAATTTCCCGATTTTATTAAATGATTCTTTTACACCGTGGCTTACTGTTTTGAGCTTGGTGTGAGAAGTCCGGCTGAGGGAAGGAGTGCGGGCACGGTGACCGCCTGTGTCCCTGCAGGAGGAACTCTGGCCACTCGTCCCACTCCCACCCCTGACCCCCCGGAACATTGTGAAGCCGGTCCCAGGTGTGTGCTTTCATTTACAGATTATTTCAGGAAGTATCTCTCAAAGGTAAGGCCACTTAAAAATCATAACCATAATATCATTATCACACCTAAAATTTTAAAATGATTTCTTAATATAATCAAGTGCCTTAGTCACTTAACACATCATTTTTAACAAGGGCATGATAGCCCTGGCTGGCTGTTTGGTTGGTGGGAGTGTGTCCGGAAAGCCGAAGTCCCTGGTCGGGGCGTGTTCAGGAGGCGACCGACTGATGATGTTTCTCTCTCCCTTCCTCTCTCTAAAACCAATAAATATGTCCTCGGTGGAGGATTAACAACAGTTAGAGTTAAAAAAAGTGCATAAGTTACATGACTGAATCATACTTTTCATACAACTTCACTGGTGCCTTTAATAAAAGCCACTCATGCCAGCCGCACAGTTCCCTGACTTTGAGAAAACTGACCAGGCAGTGCGTCCGTCACCCTGGCGGCCCCTGTGTTCCCGGACAGTGGGCCCTGTTCCCCCAGCCCCAGGCAGCCTCTCACCTCTGTGCGGTCTGCAGGTCTGCCTCTCCTGGACCTTCCCTAGAAACGGAATCACACCTGGTGCCCCTTGGTGCCTTCCTCTGTCACCCTGTGTCGGAGAGTCCCCGGCTGCTCTGCCGCCGAGCGCGTCCGTGGGTGCTCCTGAGTATCGTCGCGTGGTGCTCCGGGGTGTGGGGACAGCCTGTAATTTCCTGCATCAGTTTTCTTCTTTTTTAAAAAATATTATTTATTTATTTATTTATTTTTAGAGAGGGAAATGGAGGGAGAAGGAGAGAGAGAAGCATCAGTGTGTGGTTGCCTCTCACATGGCCCCCACTGGGGACCTGGCCTGCAACCCAGGCATGTGCCCTGACTGGGAATTGAACCTGTGATCCTTGGTTTGCAGCCTGCACTCAGTCCACTGAGCTACGCCCGCCAGAGCAGTTTTCTTCTTTTAATCAGCTTCTCTCTGTTCCTGAGATCGATGTCTTCCAGACAAACCTGTGTCCATATTTGTCATTATTTCCTGAGGTTGAATTTCTCTGCGGAGTAGCTCTGGGCCAGAGGGGACCTGTGGGGTGTTTTGGTAGCTGTTGCCAGGTCGAGCTCCAGGCAGGTGGTGTTGGCTTGTCCTCCCGCTGACTGGTCCCTGCCGGTGAGCTCTTCCCTAGACCCTCGCCAATAATACTTTATTTTTTAAATCAGTTCATCTTTTAAGTTTCGGAGTGTTCCAAGAAAGTTTTTTTATTCTTTTCTCAGCTCAACCAGAATGTAAGTTCTTTCCAAAGGAAATTTGTTGGCGAGGTGAAGAGGTGTGAAGAGCTAGAGCGGATACTGGGTGAGTTTGTTTTCATAACCTCAATAATTGCTTTTATATGAGCAAACCCTGCTCACCTGAGAAAAACTAGAAAATACAGATTAAACGGAAAGGAAGAAATAAACTGCCTGTGTTCTCACGCTTCAGAGGTAAACACTGTTACGTGGGTTTATGTTGCTTTTCCACGCTTTTTACTGCTCCCCTGTGAAGGGGAGATTTACGTCCGGGATGGCCAGGTGATTTGTCGCCGGCACTACGGCCTCTCTGCACGGCAGCGAGCCCACCGACCCGTCAGCATTTCCAATGGCTGCATGCTGCGTGTTGCGTGATCGTGCCGTCATTCATTCGTCCAGTCCCCTGTAGTTAAGTGTAACTTAAAAACACAGTGCACACGTTCACGTGTGACTTAACATTCCGTCAGTCCACACAGGAGGCAGGAAGCGGCAGGCGGGCCGGTTGACAATAATTCCTTGTTCTCGGGTTCCCTTTGTAAACGTGTGAGATTGCGGTTTCCTGCCTGTCGGCCCCTGAGGCCCAGCAGCGGCTGAAGCCGCCGCACTTACCTGTGCGCTCTTCACCGCCCGAGGCTGAAGGAGCTGGCAGCAGTTCAGGCTCTGAGGTTCCGCTGGGATGGGGGTGGGAATGAGCTCCGACCGCTGGCTGAAGAACAACATTTGTTCTGAGAAGGATGGACAGGAAAACACGGGGACAAGAGAGTCGCAGGGGGCAGACTGACTTTTCGTTCTAGTAGCCAATAATGATTGTGGAGTTTATATTTCTTAATTGGGGATTTTCAAGACAGACGTGATCCTTGAGTCATCTGTAGTCTTTTCCTGTGTCTGAGGTCCTGCTCGCAGGTGGGGTCGGGGGCGACAGAGTCGTGATCTCCGGCCGTCTCCACGACTGCGCACGTGGACTCCCGCTGAAGTTCTGTGGCATGCCGCAGAACGTGTTTTTGCCAGTCTGACAAAAATAGGCACAATTTTGATTCATTCACACAGTACGGCCATTGTTGTTGTGTTGGCTGCAGTCATTTTTTTATTTGACAAGTGGAGGGAAGAGAGGTCAGTGCACTGATTGCGTACCCAGGTATTGTGTGTTTTAAACATCCTTGTGGTGCGCCGGGGGTGTGTCTCCGTGATAGAGTAAAATCACGTTCCTGGCTTTGCTGCCCGGTGTGAGTCGTCGGACAGGCTGCACGTTTGGAACAAGGTTTTTAAAGGCAGGGAGAGATGCTGACACACCAGCCGTGTCCAGGACTTCCCGAAGCGCAAGCTTGTTTCAAAAAGGATACAGGCTTGGGAAAAAAAGGAACTCTCAAGCAAATGTAGGTGTGAGTATGTCCAGGCGATTTGCGTCCACTGCTACCCGGTGCCTCCCTTGCTGTCTCGTTGGTAAGGCAGCCTTGCCTTTCTCTTGCTTTGGCTTTTTCTTTTTTTTCGAGGCAAAAAATTTATGTGACCTGAAGAGAAACCAGGGTATCTTTTTTTAAATGAAATTAGTAATACTTCTCCAAAATATCATATCTGGCAATGAGTTTACCAGGTATTGTGACTTTTACTTTAAGGGACAAAACACTTCATGGAATTGGAAATGTAAAGCAAAAAATTTCATTTTGGCCAGTTCACTGTTGGCTTGGTGACCCTGGGTTTCAAGGGCAGGAAGGAAGCTTCGTGGAAACATCACACTCCCGGGGTGCTGTCTGGAGCACCTGGCTTTCCGCCCGTGTCTCTGGTCACGCTGGAGGCTGTGACTGTCCCAGTGGGCACTTTCGTCCTTGTGCAGCGTCTGCTGTCCCGGGTGGTGTCATCAAACTAAATGGCTTTGTTCGCCTGTGCATGTCGAAGCCCCACCAAATACAAACGGGAGTTTGCAGCCCAGAAAGGAAAGGGCTATTTCAGGAAGTGGCACCAGACCCGGGGGCACGGCTGTGCTGGTGTGCCCAAACCTGGCTCCCCGATGACGTCCGGGGGATGTGTTGCATAGGGCTGCGGGAAGTGGGGTGTGCTCGGTCGGGGTCCTGGTCTTGGCTGATTGGAGGGTGTCAGGGTAGGGGTCGTCAGTCGTGCTCCCAAGGGTGTGGTCAGTGGACTGGGTTTCCTGGGCCTGGAGCCACACCAGCCGAGGCCCAGACCGTGTCTCGATTGTGACCAAAACGCTGTCTGTGTGGTCAGCAGTCCTGAGGCCTCGTTCTGAAGGCAGGTCGCTGCTGACCACCATCTGACGTCCTCAGTGCCTGACGAAGGGGGGAGTGGACGGACGGGGGAGACAGGGTCACAGTGACGAAGTGGGGTGTCAGCGCGGTCGCAGTGGGGACGATGGTAGCTCTGTCCCTGGGCTACTCTGGCTCTGCCACCTGTGTCCTACATCTGCCCTTCCTTCTGCACGCGCAGACACCGCTGCGACCCCAGGGTCCTTTAGCTCAAGTGTTAGAATGAAGAGAAAGTGGGGAGTTTCAGGGCGCGTTCCCCAGGTCCTTGTTCCTGGTGTCACTGCGTGCTGCTCTGTCTGGGCAGCGTCACCTTTGGAGAGAAGGTAGCAGCGGGGGACCCGTGGGTCTGTTGGCAGAAGCAGGGGTTTTGGTGCCTTTAGACGTTCATCTTCAGGTGGCCCAGGAGAGGCGGGGTGTGCAAATGCTGGCCGATGCGTCCATCACTCTGTGGTGAGTCTGACGTGTGTACCTCTCGTCTCCGCAGCGTACCTGGTCCAGGAGATTAACAGGGCTGACATTCCCCTTCCGGAGGGAGAGGCCAGCCCTCCAGCACCGCCTCTTAAGCAGGTTCTAGAAATGCAGGTAACTCAGAATCTGCTTATTTACTTACCTCATGTTGCCCAGAGCTTCTCTTTCTTCTCAAAACCGTGGAATGCAAAGGAAAGAGCCCTGTGGTGGCTACCCCTCAGTGACAGATCACCTGTGATGCACCTTCCCGGAACCCAGTTTTCTTTTAAAACGCGAGGCATGTGCTCTCTTTCCTGGTGGTGTTTGACGCGGGCTGAGGAGAGCCTGCTCGTGGGGCCTGCTTCCTGGGCAGGGGGTGTCCTGAGCGGTTGCCGGGGATTGCTGGGGCTCCTCCAGGCCACAGCACACTGCTCCCTGGCTAGTCATTGAGGCTCTGGCCCATCCCTGCTTCCCGGAACCTCCCCCCTCGTTTTCAGAAGCCAGCAGGAAGGAGGCGAGGGTTGTTCTAGGTGGGCAGCCCACAGAATTCCTTCTGCCAGAGTTGAGTGTCTCGGGTGTTGGGGACACAGTGTCCCCCTGTGAGTACACTTGCACCCGTGCCATGAGTAACCCCTGAGGTTTAGTCCAGTCCCCTGATCGAGTATCACCCTAGCTGGAGCTGAGAGCTCCTGACAGCCCCTCCCAGAGGGTCATTACTGTGTGACTCGGGCCGCCTCACTGCTGGCTGCCCTGTTGGTCCATCTGGGAGGCCGCCACCCCACGTTTGGTGCATGAATGGACCTGAGGGAGAGTCCTGCAACCAGACGAGCAGAAAGCAGTTGTCTGGGTTGGCCTGTGTGCAGGGTGGTGAGGATATAACTCTGAATGCCGTGATCACTGGCCGTTTCTGGTTCGGAGTACAGTCATGTGTGTGGCATGTCCCCGGACCTGTTGGAGTGCATGCGTTCCCTGAGCCAGGCATCTGCTTCTCAGATTTTTGCCTCTGTTGTTTTTATGCTTAAGCATCGTTAAGAATACTTTGCCCGTATCACAGTATTTAAGAAGAATTTTTATGCCCAATTCATTGTCAGTGCAGCTGTATGGAAACTGCTAAGCTAGAGACAAGAATATGTATGTTTATAACAGATGACCTAAACCTGTTTCCTGTGCTGCAAATAAAAGGACAGGCAGCCCTGAAACAGGAGACTTGTGATGTGGGAGAGAGGACAGGCGGTCATGGAGGGCACACCAAGCCAGAGGCGCCTGCGTCGGAGTCAGTGCAGCCCGGGGGGGCCTGGCCTCCTCGTGCGTCTCCCGCCCCCCCGCCCCCGCAGTCACCCGCGTTCACACAGAGCTAGCGGACGATGGCCCTCTAGAGCCTGCTGTGTGTTTCCTGTCCCCGCTGCGGCAAAGTCTGGCCTCCTCTGAGCCCTGCCCGGACGGGGGGCCGTCAGACCAGGCTCGGGCTCCAGGAGCCGCCGTCTTGTTTCAGGAGCAGTTGCAGAAGCTCGAGGTGGAGCTGCGCGAGGTCACGAAGAACAAGGAGAAGCTGAGGAAGAACTTGCTGGAGTTGATCGAGTACACGCACATGCTGAGGGTGACGAAGACCTTCGTGAGACGGAACGTGGAGGTACCGGCGGCCCGCCTGTCTCTTCCGCGGGAGTCTCCTTCCCATCAGGCCCCGGTTTTGCTCTCCGGTCCTGGCCACGTGCTGCGGTTGCCCAGAGGTGCTTGGTCTTGGCTGTGTTTTCAGCTGGAGGATGCAACAGGAGCAGGGCTCTGTCTTTCCCCGTGTCGGTTGCTTTTAGCAATGGTAGCGCCTCCTCCTGTTAAAATGCTTCAGTTTGCAATTGAAGAAAATCTTTTTATGATCATGAGAAAAAATTGAACAGAAGAAGTTCAATTCTAAAATTGCTCTTATTTCCAAATTGCTAAGAGTAAAGGAGGTAAAAAAAAAATCTGGCTGATGAGAATCAAGAACAGCCTATGTAGTATCCCTGCATTCACCGAAGCATCAGGAGTACGTCTCTTCCAAACTTAGTTTCGTGTCAAAAAATTACCTTGGATTAAGGGGATGACAAAAATTGTAACTCTACTTAAAAAAGAATTTATTTATTTATTTTTAGGCAGAGGGGACAGGGAGGGAGAAAGAGAGGGAGAGAAACGGCAATGTGTGGTTGCCTCTCATACACCCCCTCCTGGGGACCTGGCCCACAACCCAGGCATGTGCCCTGACTGGGAATTGAACCAGCGACCCTTTTGTTCGCAGGCGGGCTCTCAGTCCACTGAGCCACGCCATCCAGGGCTATGACTCTACTTTTATGTAAAGGTCTGCAAGTAGCTCACAGATAAGGGATGCAGAAGTTATCCTCTTTCTTGATCAGCACTGAGTGTTGTGTCTGAGTCGCTGAGGGGCCCGAGCACCCAGGTCTGAGTAGGCGGTGACGGCCCCTCACTCTTGTTTGGAAATGGAACATGCACACTCACATTTCCCGGGACATACTTGGTTTCCTCTCTCGTCGCAGTTTGAACCCACGTACGAAGAATTTCCCCCTTTGGACACTGACTCCTTGTTGGACTACAGCTCCATGCAGAGGCTGGGAGCGAAGCTGGGGTAGGTGACACCTGGGTGTCGGGGGCAGGCGCTCTCTACAGAGTGGGTGCAAGGGCACCTTCGGAAGCCTGGGCTCGAATGGGAGAAGGCGGTGCTTGTTGACGGAAATGCATGTGTCTGGGCCTCCTGTGGCGAAGGCCCCACTGCGGTGAAGGGCCCCACGTGGTGAACTTTTAGCCATTGATGAGCGTGATGGGCGCTGCTTCTTCGGGCACAGAGCTGGGAAGAAGGGCGCCTGTGCTGGTGGGACTCCAGTGACCCTGAGCCACCTGCTCCCTGCAGCGGCAGGGCCTGCTCTGCGTGGTGGGGACACGGGCTGAGCCGAGTTGGTTCATTCGTGGACCAGTTTCGAAGGGTCTCTTATCCCTCTAGAGAGAATGGATTTTTACGTTCGTTGGTGCCTGAGAGCCCACTACCAACCTGGAGTCATTTTACAGTAATTCCTCAGTGGGGCTTTTTTGTTTTTGTCTGTTTTTTCACTGTGCATTTTATGAGAATTTAAGCCCCAAGCCTGAGTGACTTCTAACCTGTGGTTGTAAGTTCTCCATGAAGACTTCTCCCCATCCAGAGTGGAAACAAGTGTCCTTGTGGGCTCCTTTGCAAGGTGGATTTTTTTCTCATCCCTCCGTGCACTGAAGGTGTAGCCCTCTGGAGGGTCCCAACCTCCGAGGGGAGAGTGTGAGAGGGTCATGTCTTCTCCCCTGTGCAGACCCATTGTCTGTCTCCTGTCTCCTATGCCGGCTGGAAGTTCCAGGCCAGTGTGAGGCTTCGGGGTGGCCATGAGGTGCTGTTGCTTTGATTTCTTAGAATTTCTCTAATCCGTGGCTCAGCTCTACATCAGAAAGGATGTTTCAAAAGCTCTTGATCCAGCATTTTAGATACTTGGCGATTGGAGGGCCTTCTGCATCTCTGCTGTGTTGTTGGAAATGCAAGTCTTCGTCGCGTCCTTGAACAGGTTTGATAAGAGTCCGCTGACCTTGGCCTGCTGGTCCGTGTTGTCTCACAGCTTCGTGTCCGGCCTGATCAACCAAGGCAAAGTGGAAGCGTTTGAAAGGATGCTGTGGAGGGCCTGCAAAGGGTACACCATCGTGACCTGCGCGGAGCTGGACGAGCCCCTCGAGGACCCTGAGACGGTGAGTGTCGCAGCCCCGTGCGCAGCCAGCAGGCCCCACACGGAGCATGAGTGCTGGCCTGGCGCCTCGTCCTCGGTGTTCCGGGTTTTCGGGACTTCTCCCCGGCTGCCGCAGCACGACGTGGGGGCCGCTGTGGACATGTTGCCGCCTGCTGGCTGCTGCTCAGCGTTCGCTGGCTGTCCCGGCACCGTCTTCCATGGCAGAGGAGCGAGGGTAGACTCGCCCTGCGGACTCCTTGGCCCCAGCTCCTCGCACTCCTTCTTTCTGGGGAATTTCTCAATCTTTCCTTGACTTTCATGACCTTGACATTTCAAACTAGTACAGGCCCGTTGTTTTGGAAGCCTGCCCATCGTCGCTCAGTTCGGGCTTGTCCTGCATGTTCTCATGATGAGGTTCAGGTCAGTGTCTTTGGCAGGAAGGTCACAGAGGTGATGCAGCACCGCCCCCACTGCACCCTGTCGTTCGGTTCTGTCTGTGTTTTCCACGCTCCTCTGATCAAGCGGCCTGGCTCCTGTGCCCTTGGTTGGCTTCAGGGACGGCTCCATCAGTGATCTGCTAGGTGTCACCAGTCTTGTAACCACGTCAACCATGTCCTCCACTGGCCCCAGCCATGGCCTCTCCGCCTGCCGCCACCTGTGTCTTTGCCTTGAGGACCCCATGACCTGCTTTGCTGAGGCTCCCTGACCTGTTCCTGTCCCTTGGGCCCTAGGGCTCCCGTCTTGGATGGCTCCCTCCTCTCTCTGCCCTTGGGGTCCCCTGTCATTCCATGGCTTTAAATGCCGTCCCCCGGGTCTAGCTGGGGCCTCTCCCCCAAGCACCACACTGGTATTTACATCTGATTTTCCACCTCGTGCCTCACGCTGACCTTTCCTGGTCTTTGCCCCCAGACCACCCTTCCAGGCCTGCCCAGTCCGGTGGGTGGCAGCTCTGTCTGCGGACCGCTGAGGGCCAAAGCCTGGGGGTTGCTCTGGGCCCTCCTCTTCCTCACCTCCTGTGCCTAGTCCACGAGCAGTTCTGTTGGCCTGTCCTTTAAACAGAAGGAGACTCTGGCCCTCGCCACCTCCCCCTGCTCTAGGACCTGAGCCCATGGACCTGAAGCGCTTCCATGTTGCAGGAGCCTCTGCTCACGGAGCTCCCGCTCCCGGCCTCGGGAGGCCCCGGGCAGCTGCAGTCCGGTCATTGCTGTCCTCTGCGTGCTGCCTCCCTCCCAGCGGGAGGCTCAAAGCCTCAGTCGCGTCTTGTCATCCTGTCACACCCCTGCCCTGCCCTGTCATTTCTTCACTTGCTTCTCCCTGGGCTCCCCCTTGGCTCCAAGGGTCTTGTCCCTCTGTCCTGTGGGTGCTCCCTCCCCCTGCTTTCCTTCAGGTCACGTGTCCCTTCCCGGGGCGGCGTCCCTGCTCACCCCGTCTGGAGTCGCAGCCTCCCTCCCTGTCACCCCACCGGCTTTCTTTCCTGTATCGCACTCACCTGCACTTGACACTGATGTGTTTTGTGTGTTTCTTCACGCCAACTTGAATGTGAGCCCCGCCCCCACCCAGTCAGGGAGCTTAGTCTGTTTAGTTCACTGCTGTGTTCCTGGCACCCGACCAGCGCCTGGCAAACAGGCCAGAATCCCGTTCCGATTTCTTTGTGGGGTGTCCGTGAGTACCATCAGTCCTTGTCATTCATGATCGTTTTGCTCCGTGAATTCTCTGCACACGCAGGGCCGCCGCTTCCAGGGGCAACGGCAAGGTGCCCGCCAGCCTCCGGTCCCAGCGTTTCGTCCAGCTGGCAACATGAACTTTGTTTCTGTGTTTCTTCGTAAAGGCGCGTAGTGAGTAGATACTGTTGGTTCGTTAACCTTGATCTCAGCCAACAGCACTGTCACGCGTGGACGAAGCTTATTTGCCTGCCCGGCGCTCAGGGACACGGGCTTGAGCACTGCGCTGGGGGCCATCTCAGCGGCACCTTCGCCGGCTGAAAGCACGAGGGTGTGAAAGCCTTGCACCAGGTGCATCCTGATAAGGATGTTGTTTTACAGTTCGAGGTGAAACAGGAGGTCATCTTGTCCACGTGTGCGTTGGGTGACTCACGAGTTTTGTTGCTCTGCACGTCTGCAAGTGACCAAAAAAACCCCACGTTACAAGTGTCAGTTTGGGGGTGAGGAGCGGTGTTGGCCGTGACCTTGCCGTTGTGGGACCCGTTGTGGGCTGGCCATGTTTGCTGGTGGACGAACCGACGCAGTGACCGAGTTTGCGCTGCCAGCAGAGCCCTCACGGCTGTGGCCACAGAAGTGACCGTTGTCCTGCTCACTCCACAGGGAGAAGTCATGAAATGGCACGTGTTCCTAATATCCTTCTGGGGAGAGCAGATTGGCCACAAGGTTAAGAAGATATGCGATTGGTAAGAAGCAGCAGCACTCGCTTCGTTATTTCTCTGTGTTCAGGAGGCTCTGGTTCTGCCCGAGCCTGCCTGTCGGAGGGGAGGTGCGGGGGCTCAGGCTGCTGGGTTTCGTCAGGACACATCTTTGCTGTCACCCATGTTTTAAAATATTTCATTTGTTCTCTCTCTTGCCGGGACAACACTTAAAATAACTTAAAAGCCGAGATCATGTTAATAACATTCTCGGATTTGCATTTTTTTTTTGTTTTTTGTTTTCTTGAAATCAAGACTTAGGAGCCATTGGAAAAAGAATCAAATTGTAGTATCTTGTGCCTCCCTGTTGCTTTTAGCCACGCGGAGACTTAGCGGGGTTGTGGTTCCTCTTCTCTCCAACACTGGGCGGCTTTCTCCTGTGCACCAGGGGGAGCGTGTGCTGGGGCGAGGCGTGAGGGCTCCGTCCGGCGGGTCACCAAGTTGCGGTGTCCTCAGTGGTAAAAACGGGGAGGGGGGCGCAGCTCCCCACAGGGACACGGGTGAAGGCCTGCAGCAGGTGGGGAGGATGTCACAGCAGGAACCTGCCTGTGACTTATTCTTGTCAACAACTGGGAGAGTAAGCAGAGCCAAACACACAGAAGAAGGCGCTTCACTTTCTCCTCCGCGGGGACACCACAGGCGGCTGCCTTGTGTCTTGGGGGTGAGGGTGGGGCTCGGGTTTGTTTTTGATCCCATGTCCTGGAGTTTGATGCCCAGTCACTGGGCTGTGGAGGGCATTCGGGGTGTCACGTGGGCAAAGCAGTGGTTGAGACAGCCACTTGTCTGACCGCGTGTCAGAAAAACTGCCCCGGCACGGCGGGCCCACGGTGCTGCGGGCATCACGGCTGGGGGTCAGGCTGAGGTCGGGCTACTTTGAAGCGTCAGAACTGGAAGGGAAGCATTAAGGTGGGTGGGTGGCTGCAGTGTGGGCGGTGGGCTCAGCCCTGCCTGCCCCCCGTGTCCCAGCGTCACGCGGCCCCTGCGACACGTGGCGCTGTGAGGTGGGGAGGGGCTGACCGCGCACTCGGCCCAGGCAGTGCTGGCAAACCAGAGTTTCTGTCTCCCTCTTACTTCCTTTTTAAAAGGTAACTGCTGTCGTGTATTGTCTTTGTGTTTCCGTCACAAACTTTAAAGATTGCCACCCCGGGGAGGGTGGGTGCGTAACTGCAGGTTGGAACTGGGTGAGTTTCGGGAGGGTCTCGGCCAGCGAGGGAATTCGGATCCAGGGGAGTTTGCTGCGCTTGCCGCCGTCAGCAGAGGTGTGTGGGGCGGGCGCCTCCCCAGGCCGTGTCCTCCCAGAGGGCTGCCCGCCTTCCGCTGCGAAGGGCACACTTGTGCCCGGTGTGGGCGCGTGTCGCCACGGCCACCCGTCAGCGCTCTCCCGGCCCTGCGGGACGTGCGCCGCCTGAATTCTGCCTTGCAGCTACCACTGCCACGTGTACCCCTACCCGAGCACGGCCGCGGAGCGCCAGGAGATCCAGGAGGGGCTGAACACCCGCATCCAGGACCTCTACACCGTGAGTGGGCCGCTGCCGCCTCAGCCGGGGCTGTCACATACGCACGTCCACCCGCTTCCTGCTTTCCTGTGGCGTGTTTTGGCGGTGACCAGTGAGGTGTTTTAGGAAGATTGGAAGGTCACGTACCTGCCTCCTCTCCGTGGCAGCTCTGCCCTAGCAGCCTGTTCGAAACCTGGAGAGCGACAGACTTTGAGATGGAAGCTCACCTTTGTGGTGACGGAATGTGACTTGCCATCGGAGGGGACAGACAAGCCTGTTTCAAGTGTGGCTCTTGTTGCCCATGTCTGTTTATGGCGGAGGGGCTCGGTGGCAAGAAGCTGACTGTGACCCACTTAGGCCAGACGGGACACTTGGCAGGATAGGATGGGAGATGATGGCTCACCAGGTTGGCGGGGAGCTGGGCCAAGGTGGGCAACAGGCGAGGACCTGCGGGCTCTGCACCTGGCCAGGCCGTGCTGCTGCCTCGGCCGCCAGGCCCTCTGGCCTCTCCTGTGGCCCTGGGGTCGTGTCCCAGAGAGACATCAGATTGGCTGCGCTTAGGTTTTCCTCCTGCCCCTGGGTGGTGCTGCATCCAGGAGGAGAGGCAGGAACCTCCCCTGTGGCCGTCTCCAGGGCCGGCAGGTGCCTGGCAGACCCTGCAGATTGCCCGCTCTGCTGAGCGCCCAACTTTGTCCTCACCCAGGTGCTCCACAAAACAGAGGACTATTTAAGGCAAGTGCTCTGTAAGGCCGCCGAGTCGGTCTACACCCGCGTCATCCAGGTGAAGAAAATGAAAGCCATTTACCACATGCTAAACATGTGCAGCTTCGACGTGACGAACAAGTGCCTCATCGCCGAGGTCTGGTGTCCCGAGGCTGACCTGCAGGGCCTGCGCCGTGCGCTCGAGGACGGGTCGGTAAGGCTGTCCTGCCAGGCCCGCCGTGCTCGCCCGCTGGGGCGATCAGGGCCTGCGAGTGTGGAGAAACAAAGAGACTGCATTTCATGGCGTCACTTCCTGGGGCTGGACTCCCGGAGCGCCAGCCGTTCAGGGCGTGTGCACGCGGTGTTCTCAGCTTGCTCTTCCGAGTGAGGGATGCAGTCCCCCGGTGGGAAAGTAAAAAAAGGCCGCGGCCACGGCGCAGTGGCACTGCCCATCCCCCTGCTCAGAGACGGCCAGCGTTTTAGTCCCAGTGTGTCTGTGAGGCTCTCCATTCTGGATAAGCAGATATGATGGGTATTTTTCCTTTCCTTTTCTCACAAAAGATTGCATGTTATTTATATTGTTCTTTTCACCTAAAAAAACTTCCCCATTTTCAAAAGATTTTATCTACTTAGTTTTACAGAGAGGGGAAGGGAGGGAGAAAGAGAGGGAGAGAAACATCCATGTGAAAGAGAAACACCGTTTGGTTACCTCTCGTATGCGCCCCCTCCAGGAACTGAACCCCCGGTCCGGGCCCCTGACCTGGGAATCGAACCAGTGACCTTTGGCTTTGCGGGACAGTGCCCAACCAACTGCGCCACACTGTTCAGGGCAAACTTCTATTTTTGAAAATAATTCTCTGATATTCCACTGTATGAGTCTGTTCCCACAGGGCCTGCCACACCTTGCTGTGGTTGAAAGGGCCCTTGGAGAGTAATTTTCTTCTTCTGTTTCCCTTTTCTCTGTGAAAGAGAGAGAGCGGTGCCACAATCCCCTCGTTCATGAACACCATCCCGACGAAGGAAACGCCCCCCACGCTGATCCGCACCAACAAGTTCACCGAGGGCTTTCAGAACATCGTGGATGCCTACGGAGTGGGCAGCTACCGGGAGGTGAACCCAGGTTGGGCGTCCGAATGTGCAGATCTGAGAACGGAGCCGCTGTGCGGCCAGCAGGCCCGCGGCTGCTGGCGCGTCACGTCGTGTGGTGTGGGGTGCTGGCCTGGGCCCGTCGGGCCGCCGCTGGGCGCTGCGTGCGTGGCCGGGCGGGCGGGAACGCTCTGCCTTGGCCGCGAGTCAGCCGTCCTCGCTTCCCCACAGCCCTCTTCACCATCATCACGTTCCCCTTCCTCTTCGCCGTGATGTTCGGGGACTTCGGACACGGCTTTGTGATGTTCCTGTTCGCCCTCCTGCTGGTGCTGAACGAAAACCACCCGAGGCTGACGCAGTCCCAGGAGGTAAACGCGCCAGCGCTGCCGCTCCTCCCGTCCGCCTGGGGGGCGCTAGTGGTGATGCTCTTCTGTTGGACCAAAGAAGGGCTGTCCCTTAAATGCTGCTCAACAGTTGGCAATGGCCGTGACCCACCTGGCCGAGACGTCAGAGGTGTGGGCGGGTCCTCTCGGTGTGACAGGGACATCTGTGACGTTGCCTTGTTTTTGAGAGCCCTGAGGGGAGTGGTGGAGAACGAGCGAGCCAGCCGAGGTCACGGACTGGACACACCTCCCCCCGCCAAGCCATCGGCTCAGCTTCCGCTGCGTTCCACAGATCACACGCATGTTTTTCGATGGCCGCTACATCCTCCTGCTGATGGGGCTGTTCTCGGTGTACACGGGCCTCATCTACAACGACTGCTTCTCCAAGTCCGTCAACCTCTTCGGCTCCGGCTGGAACGTGTCCGCCATGTACAGCGCCAGCCACACGGCTGCCGAGCGCAGCAGGATGGCGCTTTGGAAGTACGTGTCCCCTAGCTGCACGGGGGTCCCCTGGCCACATGGGGTTCGGGGAGGAGAAACGTTGGTCTGGATTCCGTCCTCCTCACTTGCTTTCTGTTCCAGTGACAGCGTGGTCAAGCACAACAGGGTCTTGCAGTTGGATCCCAGTGTCCCCGGAGTGTTCCAGGGCCCTTACCCCCTCGGCATCGACCCCGTGAGTGCATGCTTCCCCGCCGTCACCCTGGGCGCACGGTGGCGCAGCACAGTGCTGGCCGTTGCAGTGGTTTCTCACTGTCCAGCAAGGGTCACGGGCTCTGTCTCTTTTAATTTTCTTTTCCAATTGCAGTTTGCACGCAGTATTACTGTGTGCCGGTTTCAGGGTCGTAGTGCAGTGGTCAGTTGTCTGCTTCACACAAGGGTCCCCCGACATCTCCGGTGCCCACCTGGCACTGCACAGGCTTCAGTTTAACTATAAAATGGGCACGGCACCCGTGTGCTCCAGGGGTAGACCCGCGCGGGTACTTCCTGCCTGGAAAAGGTCTGGGTCTGGTGGAAAGCCCCCTCCCACCCTGTCTGATGGGCCCTGTCCGCGCCCAGCCGTCTCCCGACCCTGGGCCTGGTGCTGGTTACGTGTGTCTCCTTCCAGAGCTTCCTCAAAGATACACAAATAAACACAGTAGACGTTCTCATTCTCCTTGTTTTGCACAAAACATAGTTCCATGCCCAACTTTAAAATTTAACTTCACGCTCACTGGTAATCCCATGCTGCACGTTTGGGTCAGCCGCGTGGGCCAGCCTCCCTCTCGCCCTGTTCCCAGCCCTGAGCCCCACTCTCTAAAATCCTGGTCTTGCTTTGAAACAATGAGTCTGTCCATTCTTTTTTTTTATGCTGTTAAACTTTATTGTAAGATATACTTACAAGACAGTGTATCAAATGTGTCTGTGAGGTGGTAACACACACTTACTGTCCCCACCCAGGGTCAGAGACCCCAGGACCCACTTGCCCCCCGCCTCGCTGCCCTCAGGGGAATGCTCCAGTCCCCTGAGCTCTGGGTGCGTGTCCTCTCCTCCTCCATGTCCCTTCCTAGGCACGTCCCCTAAACTTGACCCTGCTTCCTTGGCATCCTTGGAGCTTGCGGTGAAGATGGAATTGCTTTGTGGCAGCCTGTGGCCCTGGGCTGAGAGGGTGGTGGCTCTCAGAGTGACGGCGTGGAGAGCAGCAGCCAAGCGGCGCTGCCCTGCGAAGTGCCGGCTGCCTCTGACCTCAGCCCGGAGACCTCTCCCCGGCACCCTGCGCCCCGGGCCCGGGAAGGGCGTTACAGCTCGCTTTGTCTGTCTGTTTTGGCTTCAGATTTGGAACTTGGCCACGAATCGCCTCACTTTCCTGAACTCTTTCAAAATGAAAATGTCTGTGATTTTGGGAATTATTCACATGACTTTTGGAGTCGTTCTGGGAATATTTAACCACTTGTAAGTACAGCGTGTGTAAAAGCAATGTCTCTATGCCAGGTTTGGCATCCGTTGTTGTGCCCCTGGCTGGCGGACTGCACAGGCAGAGGGCAGCCGGGGGTGGTGTCGCACTGCGCAATTGTTTGGCGACACGACTTTTTGGCTGTTCCATCAGCTCCTTCACGCAGTGGACGTTGACTGAGCACAGAGCGCGTGCCCGCCAGGGTTCTGGCGGAGAGGGCTGGAGACAAGGCACGTGTACGTTCCAGTGAGGAGGACAGGCAGAGTGTGTTCCCGTTCGTTCAGAGACTTGACTTTTCTCGTTTTGTGATTTTTAAAATAAACCAGCAAACTCTCTGTTTGTCTGCGAGACCTAGTATAGTGGGAGAAAAGGGTCATGTCTTTTCTCTCTGACTGGACCTGCTGGTGTCCTCACACTATTCTCCGTGACACCCCTGAGTCACTGGTGTGAGTCTCGAGGCCACTGTCAGGGGGCCGAGGTGGGCTTCCTTGTGAGAAATGGACTGTGTATCTCAGTCCGGTCTTTTTGGTGGGTTGACAGGTTACTCTTTTTCCAGGCATTTCAGGAAGAAGTTCAATATCTACTTGGTTTCCATCCCAGAACTTCTCTTCATGCTCTGCATCTTTGGGTATCTCATCTTCATGATCTTCTACAAGTGGTTGGTCTACTCTGCAGAGACCTCCAGAGCCGCCCCCAGCATCCTGATTGAGTTCATCAACATGTTTCTGTTCCCAGGGAGCGAGACGAGCGGACTGTACTCGGGCCAGGTGAGGGGTCCTTCCCGCCCTGCCGAGCTGACGGGCAGCCCTCCCGTAGCCTTTTCTCCGGGCCCGGCGCACGGGGCTCTGCCCCTCCCTGTGGCATCACGAAAGGATGCCAGCCTGCTGCGGATGCTGTGCTGGGGGTGCTGGGCAGGCAGTGAAACCCAGACCTGCTGCCACACAGGAGCCGTCAAAATTTGTCACTGGTGGGTTCCTGAGGGTCGCCCGGTACCCTCATTTGTCCAGTGTCTTTGAAATCGGTCTCTGGTCGAGGCTGGTCGTTAGGGCATCAGCACCTGGACCACAGTCCGGTGGTCCTCTCCGGAACTGGCTTCTCTGTCACCGTGCGTTTGTGTGGTGCCCCTCACGTGCAGCGCAGCACGGCGGCCGAGAGCGTGGGCTCCGAGGGCTGCCTGCGCTGCCTGCTCCAGCCCTGCTGCTCCCTCCAGGTGGGACTCTGAACACAGTACTTGACCCCTGTGCCCTGGTCCCCTTGTCTGTAAAGTGGCTGTGAAAATGGGACCCACTCGTTCAGAGTGTAGGTGGGGTTAGTGCGTGGAAGTCTTCAGCAGAATGCCGGCCCCTCCCACGTGCTCAGGGACGGGAGCGTGTGCCGTCCTGGTCTCAGCGTAGTGGCAAGTGCCCCAGCCCCCTGCCTGCAGGACAGTGCGGAGGACGTCACAGGCCTCGTGGCACAGTGTCCGAGGGACGCAGGAGTCCTCTCCGTTGTCACTGTCACAACCCGGGTGCTCCTGAGCTGGGTGGCACCTGTGTTTTAAGTCTCGACCCTGGCACGTCGGATTTGCTGACCGCTTGCAGCTGAGAGTCAGATCTAAAGCGCTGCGTAGCCTACTGGGCCTCATGGGGCGCTGCAGACGGGCATCCTTTGTGAACGGTTCGAGTTTTTCCCTCTTATTTGTATTTCTCTTGTTGATGATTCTAGAATTGCATTCTATCCTTGTTTTCAGAGCCTTTGCAAAGCAACACAGGTTAGGCAGATGCAGTGGAGCCCAGTGGGGCGTGGGTGCCGGGGGCAGAGAGCTCAGGGAGGGGCTGCCTCTCTCTGGCCCCCACAGCACTCCGGAGGTCAGCCTTTCTCCCCTGCCCTTTCCTGACTCTTGCCTTTGCCTCCCAGGGCGGGTGGTGTCTTTCAGGGGGCTCAGGGCCCCGGATGCACACCTGGTCTGCCTGACCATGCAGCTTACAACCCGGATGTGGTTCTGCCCACAGCCCCCACTCCCGTCGGCATTTCGGGGCGAGGGTGCTGGTT
>PVKM010026954.1:0-19050 GCA_004027735.1 Carollia perspicillata | reverse complement strand
TAATACTCAAGGGAAGACTCCACCAAGAAGACATAAACATTGTAAATATATATGCACCCAACATAGGAGCACCCAAATACATAAAGAAAATCTTAGAAGACTTCAAGAAAGACATTGATAGCAACACAATTATAGTAGGGGATTTTAACACTCCACTCTCAAAAATGGACAGATCATCCAAACAAAATATCAACAAAGAAATTGTGGCATTGAACAATGCCCTAGATGAAATGGACTTAACTGATATATATAGAGCCCTCCATCCAAAAGAAGCTAAATACACATTCTATTCAAACGCACATGGGACATTTTCAAAGATAGACCACATGATAGGACACAAAACAAGCCTCAACAAATACAAGAAAATTGAAATCATACCAAGCATTTTCTCTGACCACAAGGGACTGAAATTAGAAACCAACCCCAAACACTCAAAATCATGGAGACTGAATAGTATGCTATTAAACAATGAATGGGTCAAGAATGAAATCAAGGAAGAAATCAAAAAGTTTCTGGAAACAAATGAAAATGAACTTACGACAACCCAAAATTTATGGGACACAGCAAAGGCAGTCCTGAGAGGGAAGTTCATAGCAATACAGGCCTACCTAAAAAAAGACAGAAACATTTCAAACAAACAACCTAACCCTATGCCTACAAGAACTTGAGGAACAACAACAAGACAGCCCAGAGCTAGTAGAAGGAAGGAAATAACCAAGATCAGAGCAGAATTAAATGACATAGAGATGAAAAGCACAATTCCAAGGATCAACGAATCCAGGAGCTGGTTCTTTGAAAAGAGAAACAAAATTGACAAGCCTTTAAGCAGGCTCATCAAGAAAAAAAGAGAGAGGACCCAAATAAACACAATCAGAAATGAAAGAGGAGAGATTACAAGTAACATCACAGAAATACAAAGGATTGTAAGAAATTACTATGACGAACTGTATGCCAAGAAATTTGAAAACCTAGGTGAAATGGACAAGTTTCTAGAAAAATATGATCTTCCAAAACTGAATGAAGAAGAAGCAGGAAGCCTGAGAAGGCGAATAACAGCTGATAAAACTGAAACAATAATCAAAAAGCTTCTGACACACAAAAGCCCTGGACTGGATGGTTTCACAGGAGAATTCTACAAAACATTTAAGGAAGAGCTAGCCCCTATCCTTCACAGACTATTTGAAAAAATTCAAAATGATGAAAGACTCCCAAACTCTTTTTATGAAGCCAGCATCATCCTAATCCCAAAACCAGATAAAGACACAACAAAGAAAGAAAACTTCAGGCCAATATCGCTGATGAACATTGACACTAAAATCCTCAACAAAATATTGGCAAACTGCATCCAACAATGCATTAAAAAGATCATACACCATGACCAAGTGGGGTTCATCCCAGGGATGCAAGGATGGTTCAACATTCACAAATCAGTAAATGTAATACATCACATAAACAAAAGCAAAGACAAAAACACATGACCATGTCAATAGATGCAGAAAAAGCATTTGACAAGGTACAGCACCCATTTATGATAAAAACACTCAGCAAAGTGGGAATTGAGGGAGCATTCCTCAACATAATAAAGGCCATACATGAGAGACCTACAGCCAACATCATACTCAATGGGCAAAAACTAAAATCTTTTCCACTAAGATCAGGAACAAGACAAGGTTGTCCACTTTCACCACTTCTATTCAATATAGTATTGGAAGTCCTAGCCACAGCAATCAGACAAAAAAAGGGAAAAAAAAGGCATCCAAATTGGAAAGGAGGAAACAAAACTGTCATTGTTTGCAGATGACATGATAGTGTACATGAAAAATCCTATAGACCTCACCCGAAAACTGTTCAACCTAATAAATGAATTTGGCAAAACAGCGGGATACAAAGTCAATATCCAGAAATCAAAGGCATTTTTGTATACCAACAATGAAACAGCAGAAGCAGAAATCAAGAAAAAAAATTCCATTCGATATAGCAAAAAGAAAAATAAAATACCTAGGAATAAACCTAACCAAAGCGGTAAAAGACCTGTATGCAGAAAACTACACAACACTGAAAAAAGAAATCAAGGAAGACACAAACACATGGAAACATATACCATGCTCATGGATCAGGAGAATTAACATCATCAAAATGTCCATATTACCCAAAGCAATTTACAGATTCAATGCAATACCCATTAAAGTACCAATAGCATATTTCACAGATGTAGAACAAACACTTCGAAAATTTATATGGAACCATAAACAACCCCGAATAGCTGCTGCACTTTTGAAAAAGAAGAGCTAAGTAGGAGGGATCACAACACCTGATACCAAACTGTATTACAAGGCCACTGTAATCAAAACAGCCTGGTACTGGCATAAAAACAGACACATGGACAAGTGGAAAAGAACAGAGAGCCAAGAAATAAACCCAAGTCTCTACGGTCAATTAATATTCGACAAAGGGGGTAGCAACATAAAATGGAGTAAAGATAGCCTCTTCAACAAATGGCGTTGGGAGAACTGGACGGCTATGTGCAAAAAAATGAAACTCAAGCACCAACTTACACCATACACAAAAATAAATTCAAAGTGGATAAAGACTTACATATAAGTCGTAACACCATTGAAGTACTAAAGGAGAACATGGCAGGAAAATCTCAGATATTTCACACAGCAACATTTTTACTGATATGTCCCCTAGAGCAAGGGATGTAAAGGAAAGCATAAACAGATAGTACCTCATCAAAATAAAAGGCTTCTGCACAGTTAAAGAAAACAGCATTAAAATAAAAAGAGAACCAGCTGTATGGGAAAACATATTCGACAATGATACCTCAGACAAGGCTTTAATCTCCAAAATATACAAAGAACTTACACTACTCCACTCTAAGAAGACAAGCAACCCAATTAAAAAATGGGCAAAGGACTTCAACAAACAATTCTTCAAGGAGGACATACAGAGAATCCAGAGACACATGAAAAGATGCTCAATATTGCTAGCTATCAGAGAGATGCAAATTAAAACTACAATGAGATACCACTTTATACAGGTCAGAATGGCCATCATAAACAAAGCAACAAACAACAAGTGTTGGAGAGGTAGTAGAGAAAAGGGAACTCTAGTGCACTGTTGGTGGGTTTGCAGACTGGTACAACCACTATGGAAAGCAGTATGGAATTCCACTGCTAGAATTATACCCTAAGAACCCTGAAACACCAATCCAAAAGAACCTATGCACCCCAATGTTCATAGCAGCACAATTTACAATAGCCAAGTGCTGGAAGCAACCTAGGTGCCCATCAGTAAATAAATGGATCAAAAAACTATGGTACATTTACACAACAGAATTCTATACAGCAGAAAGAAAGAAGAAGCTCCTACCCTGTGCAACAGCATGGATGGAACTGGAAAGCATTATGCTAAGCAAAATAAGCCAAGTGGTGAAAGACAAATACCGTATGATCTCACCTTTAACAGGAACCTAAACAACAAAGCAATCAAACAAGCAAAATATACTGAAGACACTGAAATAGAAAACAGGCTGACAGTGACCAGAGGGGAGAGGGGAGGGAATTTCAGAGGAAAAAGAGAAGGGATTATAGGAACAAGTATAAAGGACACATGGACAAAAACTAAGGGAGGTGGAAATGGGAGGGATGGGGGAGGGCTAGGTGGGTGGGCTAGGATGGGAGTAAAAGACAGAAAACTGTACTTGAACAACAATTTTTTAAAAAGTTAAAAAAATAAATAAAAGAAAAAAATTCAGTTAGGTAACTGGGGCAAAAGATGGACCTATGCTGTATCCTATAAATGATCATATATACTTTCTAAATTAAAAAAATTCTTCCACATAAGTCTTCCTGTGTGGAAGGATTTTCCGTAGATGGAGTTCTGGCTCCACACGTTTGAAACCTCATTCCCCTCCTCCAGTCTGGCCACCGCAGGTATGGTGGTGGTGAGACCCACCTTGGGCCAAGTCTTTCCGTCACGACAGTGGATGCAAAGGTGGAGTGGGGCATTCCTGGAACCCATTTTCTACAGGTTCCTAGCCATAACTAACTCTACAGGCAAGTAACTGCACCATCTGAAAACACCCTAGCTAACTGTGTCTCCAACTCAGCTGCCTGTAGCCTGACCCCCAAATGGGCACATAGCTGTTCCACCACAACTCAACATTGGGGAAAATAGAACAGTGGAAGTAGAAGTTATCTAAACACAACTGTGGCTGAATATCATTCTTTTGCATATTTTACAAAAGCCTATGACTGTAGGAAGAGGCCCGTGTGAGTGAGGGGCCCAGAAGCCTAAGTTTCGTTTGCATAAATCCGTCTCTGCCCTGGTCTCTCGTATCTGTTAAACACAGCCACGCAAACTGCTGGAGTCTCCAGGGGAGGTTCCGTCTCTGACCAGCAGCAGAGCCTTTCTGGCTCAGGCTCCTGGTATGTTTTGATGCTGATGTCAGGCCCGAATGCCTTGATGACAGTGGCAAAACGAGAATTCTTCAGAGAGGCCCCTTCCACTGATCTGGCAGAGCAGGAGCGCTTCGCCTGTCCTTGACTCTGTCCTGCCATTGACCCCGTCAGGTCTCTCTGCCCCACTGCCAACTCTGTCATCACGCTTGAATGGCAAGGACTGAGCTTCCTTTTCCTTCTGGCAACTCGGAAGGGGGAGGAGCGAACTGTGTCCGCAAGAGAATGAGTTGGCAGCGAGGTGGGAGTTAAAGTGGGAAGTGGGGTTTCAAAAAGATGACACCCATCAAATCAGCTTTCGAGTTTAGCACAGGGATCAGAGAAAGCTTTTGATGGAAAAAGGAATTACTCCTTCCTTAACACACACCAGAAGAAGACAGGACGTGTCAGATAAAATGCCACCATTTGTGAGGCAATTACACAAGGGATGATGGAGTTACGTATGAAAGTGCGTAGCCTCCCATCTTGTCCTTGTCAAGGAGACTTGAGTAAATGTGCCCGGTCTGCCTTGCAGGAGGATGCCTGCCGGCCCGACCCCCTCGCAGCCGCCCTCACTGGGGCTCTGAGTTGATCCAGGCCCTGGAGTCTGAACAAAGGGTCCAGAGGCCTTCTGGGGGTCTATGAGAGGTGGTGTCACTCTCTCCCAGGGACAAGTGATCCACTGACCCATTCAGATGCTCTCCCAGAGAATCTGAGTGTCAGCTACGCAAACCGCCAAATTAAAGGGCCAGCTGCTGCCTAGGGCACCTCCCTACACAAAGGGCACTAACACATAGCTGAAATGTATCAGAAGTTAGATAAATCATATATCGTGTCTCTTCTTACCAAAGTAGTCATCACCCTGAGGTGGAGATTTAAAACACTCCTTGAAGGTGCCGTGCAGTCTCTGTGATCAGAGGCAGCCGTGCCTGTCCCACCAGACCACCCACTTAACCAGCTGGGGACCACCCTGGACCGCCCTGAACGACCTGCTGAAATCAGCAGACAGAGCCAGCAGTGGGACGATGTGTGGTGCAGGGCTGTTTTCAGGGAAGAAGTGGACTGTTTTATCATCAAACCATTTAGACATGCCCGCCAAGAAGTTTCCTGGTTTGGGAAATGCATGGAATAATTTATTTATTTTGACCATGAACTACACGGTACACCCTTTTTATTAAAAGATCATCACTTGCCAACAAACATATCAAAAGGTGCCCCACATCACTAATCAGCAGGGAAATGCAAGTCAAGGTCACAGTGAGACACCGCCTCCCGCACACAAGGATGGCCACCATCGCAGTGCGGGCGAGGATGTGGGAAACGGGAGCCCTCGCGCACTGTGGGTGGAGATGCACACCGGTGCAGCCACTGCCGAAAACAGTGTAGAGGCTCCTCTGAATATTAAAACTAGAATTACCATATGATCCAGAAATTCTACTTCTGGGTATATATCCAAAAGAACGGAAAGCAGCATCTCCAAGAGACATCTGCGCACCCACATCCACAGCAGCATTATTTCCGATAGCCAAAAGGTGGAAGCAGCCAGAACGCCCGCCTACAGATGGGTGGGCAAGCAGAGTGTGGTATAGCTACTCATCGCTATGTACATATAACGCAATATTTTTCAGCCTTGGACGGTAATTCTGATAGATGCTACACAATGGATAACCCTCCTGGGCATTGTGCTAAGTGAAATAGGCCCCTTGCAAAAAGACAAATGCTGTATGATTCCACTTATGCGAGAGACCCAGAACAGTCAGAATCACAGAAACAGAGAAGAGAGTGGTGGCGACGTACAGCGTGTCGCTGTAGTTAATGACGCAATGTTATATACTTGAAAGTCGCTGAGAGTAAGTCTTCAGTGTTCTCAACACACACACACACACATTGTAGGGTGATGGACGTGTTAGTTATCTTGACCTCGGCAATCATTCAACAACGTATACATATATCATATCATCACGTGTACTCTTCAAATATGTACAGTTATATTTGCAATTGTTCCCCAACAAAGGTTTTTAAAAAGGCAAAAGCTGCCAGGGGCTGTGAGAGGGAAGAACGCAGAGGTCCCGTTGAATGGGCGCAGAGTTTCGGAGTCACGAGAGGGAAAAGTTCTGGCGATCAGCCACACGCTGTAACCACACGCAGGTTCCCTGGACTGTACACCAAATGGGTAAGATGGTAAACTTCATGTTACATCCTACCACAATTTAAAAACAACACCACTCATGACTAAATAAATGTTGATCAAATATTTAAAGAATACTAAAAAGGAAGCCAAAGTACTAGAAGGATGTGAGGGCCCAGCTATCTCAGTCTGGCCTCATTAGGGCGGTCCCTGCACCGGAAAGCAAACCCTGGAGCCAGGACAAATGTGAGGAAGCAGAAGCTATGAGGCAGAGAAGAAGCAGGAAGGAAAGAAGCAACAGCAGTTAAAAGCACTACTGTGAGGAGTAAGAAGCTGACTAGGTCAGTTAAGCAGCATTTGATCCCAAATGACCTTTGTCTTTGAGCCACGTTGGAATCTCTGTGAGTCCTGGGTCCAGGGCAGTCACTGACTGTTGCCTGCCCTCTCTCCTGTGTCTGCTTCCGGTCCCCAGAGCTGCTTACAGCCCAAGATGGGATCCTTCAACTTGACTGTGCGCTTTGCGGTCTGGGCTGGGCCTGAGCCCCGCTGCCTACCTAGCAAGTTCCGATGCCGTGGTCTGTGGTGCCCACTAGGAGTAGCAAGGATGTAGAAAGAACTCCAACTAACCAGACAGAAAGTCGTTGGTATACAGAAGAGAATATGAGGGAGAAGATGACCGAATGGCGGGCAGAGGATATGGCAATAAAACCGTCTTGAACATCCAGAAACCAGAGAAAGGGAACTCACAGGCCTGAGAAATGGCTGGCATCACAAATCCTTGTTTGAAGTCAGTGTACGTTTGGAGGTGAGAGACACAGCCCCTTCCCAGGAAAAGGGTGTGCGGAGGAGATGCCAGTTACATTTAACCTTCAAGTGAGTCAAATCAAAGTCTTTGGACCCAGGTTGCCGAGGTTATGGGTAGGAAAGAGTGGGCAATTTGGAGTTGAAACAACGGAGTCTAAGCGAAAGGGGGGAAATGGTACAGAAGTCATGATTTTAGTGACAGAAACTGTTGGAAATAGCAGAATTATAATATATACACACGCATGTTTTATGAGCATATATATAACATGTGTGTTTTATAACCTGCATATAGCTATACATGTATGCATATAATGAATGTGTATATCAGAGGACGAAGAGGACACAAAGCAGGTAAAGGGAAATTATATAAGAATTGCATTTCTAGAGTCAACAGTGAAGCTTATAAAACTGTTGGCTTTGTTCCATGAAGGGAGAAGCTTGGTTAATTTATTAACTCACATTACACAGGTTTTGACGTTTACAAAATGATTACCAAATCCTCATCTCCTTGGGAGGTGCCTCTGAGGTCGATGGATCAGGCCTCGCCCCAGCCGGGCAGGGCAGGGCAGGTCCCATTTTACCGAAACAAGGAAATGGGGGCTTTGAAGTGTATCCAAGGTCAGGGAGGCAGTAAGTGATAGAACCTCTTTTTTTTTTGCCCTTCATTCCAATTCTTCCTGTAGTGCAAATAGACATACTACTTAAATTAATTTTTTGTCACAAAACTCATGAGCATAAAATGAGACCATATGTTTTAAAAGAATTTTGAAATGGATCAAATATTGTGAACAGAGAAGTCTTCCCCTTCTTGCTCCCGGTGTGGGAAAGGCACCCAGAGGGAACGGAGAGAGCAAACATCAAACCATATGAATTCAAATGTGAGAGGCCAGCTGTTATCTTCAGGCAGCCATAAATGAAAGTCGGCTTTTGTGTTTCCCAGTTGCAGTCATCAGATTCAAGAGGTCAGAAACTTCATTCCCATACATGGATCAGGGCTGAGAGCTGGGGTCAGCCCAAGTCAAAAGTATACCTCGTACCCTCTTCCAGCATTTAACAGGCCACAACAACCTCTGATTCATCTGCCTGTCTCTTACATACATGTGTAGTGCTCTCACCTATGGTTTTGTAGTTTGACTCTGTTTGGAATTCATAGAGACCCAGGAGAATTGTTTCGTATGTTACCTAAGGGATTTAAATATGTGTCTTCATTTTAATTTTCAGTAGGATATTCAGTGTGTTATTTCAATATTTTACAGAACTCGGGAGGTGTGGCAGATGGATGAGCAGGTATTGGGTGCAGTTCCCTTCAAATCATGACACCTAGAAGGCCCCTGTGTACAAGAAGAGGCCCACACACACTCCTATGTCCTTCCCAGGTTGTGACCAAGGGCACAGCCCCAGCCTCGAAGAATTCTGCAAAGAAGTCACCAAGAAATATGACTTCATAGCATGTAATAAAAGTGGATTAAAATCAGGAACATGACAAGAATACCTAAAACTTCTAAGTGTGAATGGTCCCCTTAGAACCAGGCAGTACATGGCCCACACAGGTCTGCACCAGCCCTGAGGCAATTCTTTCTCATGGCTATTTACTCAGCATTGTGTTGGAAGGCCAAGAAAAATTGATACTGCCAAATATATATATATTTGGTATATGCATACATACATACATATACATATGAATATTAGGCAGTGTAAAGGTTACGATGAAAGGAAAAAGCTGTTAGTTTACATATATTATATGGTTGTCTACCAAGAAATTTCAAAGGAATCAACTGATAAACTCTTATAACTATTAAGAGAATTCTGTAAGGTGACCAAACAAAATATCAAAGCAAAAGTAGATTTCTATACATCCGTCAAAAACAATGAGAAACAGTAAAGCTATGATGGAAATTGGCTCAGGAATCGAAAATCAACACAGAAGAACAGACATGAAAAAATGAGAACGTCCAACTGAGATACATGGTAAAGATGACATTTTGAATAGGAAGGAAGAAGCCAGACTTTCCAATAAACACTATTAAAACAATTCATAGAAAAAAAAAGTCCAGGTAGGCTAAAGACCTATTTTTTAATGATAAAAGTATTAGAAGAGGGTATGCCAAAATATCATCAGAAGTTTGGAAGTTGAGGATGCTTTCTCTCTTTTTTTTTCCCAAAAGATTTTATTTATTTAATTTTAGAGAGAGGGAAAGGATGGACGAAGAGGGAAAGAAACAGTGATCAGCTGCCTATCTTACGCCCCACAACCCAGGCACCTGCCCTGACTAGGAATTGAACTGGGGACCTTTTGGTACCCATGTCGGCGCTCAGTCCACTGAGCCACACCAGCCAGGGCCAGGAAGCTTTCTTAAACAAGCTTAAAGAGCAAAATCAATACAGGAGAAAATTAATAACTTCAACTACATCAAAACAACAACAGCACAACAATAATAGTAAATACTTCTGTTGACTAAAAACACATTAACCAAATTAAAAAACAAATTATAGGCTTAGAATATTTATTATGTGTGTATCAAAGAATCACTATTAAGAATAAATATGAAACTGCTACAAGTGAATAGAAAAAGATAATATAAAATGAGCTAAGGATATGAATGAGCAAATAAGAAGAGACAATCTGATGGCCAAGACATACGTAAAAAGATGGCCAGGAACTGTATAAAAAATGCCCAACTTCATTAGTTGTTATGGGTTGACTTGTGTCCCCAGTACATCTCAGAATGAGACTGTATTTGGATATAGGGCTTTTAAAGCCCATAGGGCAATCAAGCCCAAATGAGGTCATTAGAATGGAGTCTAATGCAATATAACTGGTGTCCTTGTCAGACAAGGAAATTTGATCACAAAGAGAGACCCCAGGGATGCACTCCCACAGAAGAAAGGCCATGTGAGGACATAGCTAGAAGGCAGCCGCCTGCAAGGCAAGAAGAGAGACTCAGGAGAAAGCAAGTCAGCAGACACCTTCATGTTGGACTTCCCGCCTCCAGGACCATGAGAAAATAAATTTCTGTTGTTTAGTCCACCCAGTCGGTGGTATTTTATTATGGCAACCCTGCAAAACTAATACCTTAGTAATCAGGGGAATTCAAGTATTTATAAAAGGGTTACTGCTTTCACTCATCCAGTTGGGAAAGTAATAAAATGTTTAATAAATAGCAAGCATCAGGGTGGGAAGGAACACTATCATTCTCTACCAGTTAGAGTATAAATTGGTACAGACACTGTGGAAGGCAATTGGACAGTATCAAAAATTAAAATGCACATATCTCAGGACATAGCAATTCAGCTTCTCAGTGTATCCTCTAGAACACTTGCACATGGGCAGAAGGAGGTGTATACGTGAAGGTCATTGTGGCATTTTGGTAAAAAGGGAATATTGGAAATAGCATACGCATCTATCAAAAAGGAAAAGGCTAAAAAGAGCATTGAGTTAAAATTGAGGTAGAGCTATGTATAGATCTGGAAAGTCTCCATATGGAATATGGATACAGAAAGTGTGTTGAGTGGAATATGGCATGAGACTATAACAACACCTGATTTATCATTACATACATACATGTATATATACAAATGCAAAGGAAACCATCTGCCAATAAATACACCAAACTGGCTACAGGAATTACTTTCAGGGGAAAAGGGTATTAGTGCTGGCAGGATGGCTAAAGGAAAATTTACCTTTCTCTGTACTGCTTTTTCATTTTTATAAGGAGCATGCAATAACTTAGAATTTTAAAAAGCTATCACCTAGTAACAATAGTTTAATAAGTTTTGTGGTTGTCCATTGTGTTTATTCCATAATAACTGAGGAACAAGGTTATAGCTGGCAATTTTTTCTATAAAGGGCCAGATAGTTACACTTCTGTGTTTTGGTACCTACACTATCTCTTTTGCAACTACTCAGTTCTGCTGTTGCGGAGCAAAAGCAGCTATAGATAATACTTAATGAATGAGTGTGACTGTGTTCCAATAAAACTTTATTTATAAAAACAGCTGGTGGGCCAGATTTGGCTTGTGAGCCATAGTTTGTAACTCCTGATTTAGACTGTTTATTATAGAACTAAAAATTTTTAGTTATTACTTATTATATTTTAATAGTATTTTACTTATATTTATTGTATAGTATTAGTATAGTATTAGTTGCTAGGTAGTTAAATGCTTTAAATAAACATTTTTGGTGAATGGTTTTATTACCCCGCTCATTAAATAAGTAATGGCCTCCAGGGCCTTGCTTAGGCTATTTCGGACTCCAAGTCTGCAGCAGAGAGGGGCTGACTGTGTGTATGCCTCAGGCTCAGAAGGACTGAGGTTTCCACTATGACTGCTTCTCTAGAAGGCCCATGCAGGACTGCGGGCATCGTTAGTGGGACTCGGCACTCAGCAACTGTCTTCATGGTCTCTTGCATCCCAGAAACATGGAGGGCAACAAGGCCAACATGTTACATAATCCACTGTGATGCAGACCTCAAACGTAAGTTTACATTTGTGTTCCCACATGTTTTTTTCATGGAGCTGGGGTGGGGGCAGTCTGCCCTTAGCAAGAGAGAAAGAAGTAAAAAGCCTACCTGCTCGGTGGTAACTTCTTTGCTGTGACTTCTCCTTCGGGGTCCACTCTGAATAATCAGGAACAAAGGGTCATTCGGAACATCAAGATTCCCGCTAGCCTAGCTGTTTGCTTTCGCAGGTGAACCCTTCCCTTGCCAGGAGAGCCTGTGGGTCCTGTTGAAATCCAGGCAGCACTTCCTGTTCCCGGTCCTAGTCATAGGTTCTTATTCCCCACGATACAAGCCGGTCTTGTCTCTCTCCCACATTTCAATCCAGGTCAGATGTGGCTCTAAGTGGCTCCCAACGGACACTCCTAAGTCCCAAGTCCAGCGCTCCAACCAGCAAACGAACAGCTTACCGTATTTACTTTCATTAAGTGCCCCTACCTTTTTCTCTCTGCTGTCTTCACTGTAAAACACAGGAGATGGGTAGAAATGTTGCTAGTCTCTGCTTTGTCTAACTAGTTCTGAGCAAATTTTGTCTTTCTGATGGTCTCTGAACTTTAGCCACTGGGGCAAAGTTATTTTAAACTTAGCTGTCCTAATATTTTTTTCTTCGTCTAAGCCACCTTCCTGGATAGTGTTACCTGCCAAAATGCTGGATCCTGATGGTGCCTGTGAGGGCCCATGCGTTTATAAGAGAGAGACCACCAGCACAGAGCAATTGGGAAAGAGTGTGAGATGAGGGGACTGAGCACAGATAAGAGTGGGACCTGTGGCTCCACTTCAGGACAGCTGGCTGACCAGGAGCAGGGAAAATGGACCTTGTGGGGAGCTCTGACGGGTTCTCTCCTCCTCCAAGAGCCAGCAGCCCCTCACTCTTAGCCTAATCCTGCATGTTCCCCAGCAGCCTCTGCTGATGGCTTTTTTGCCTTCTAGGGGAAAAGAACAGATGAAGTGGTGGGCTTCTCAGAACGCATTTCTCCTACTTGCTGTGTTGTAAAGCATGCGTTGTGACAGATGTGAGAGTGGACTGGATGCGTGCTTCAGACAACAGTGAAGCGGGGTCATCGGCCACAGTGGGAGAGGGGGACTGATGGGACAGGTGGGAAAGAGAACTAGGGATTTCCAAAAAACCATCACAGCACTCTTTACGTGGAAACTTGAACTTCCTGACACTTATCTCTTGATTTAAATTGCTTTTATTTTGAATTAGACAAGCATATTTTAATCCAGCCCTCCAGATAAGAAAAGCAAGAATACTACTTAAGCACGATTACTTGTTTTTTCATTTAAATTGGTTTCTTCTCTTCCATTCAATTTGCCCCTTCCAGTGGTTGAGGAGGATTTGAGTCTGGGATTTCCCAGCGGCCCGACATTTCTCAAGTGGTCACTTGCTTATCTTTCCCAACCAAACCCAGAGAATCAGATGGGTCACACAGCTCGCTGTCCTGGCGGAGACTGGGACCGATGGTCATGGGGCCCTCTTTTCAGTCAAGTCTCTGACTGTCCATAGGTGATTCTGCTGGGCCGGGTGGCATTGGCATTGGATTATAAATACCACTGGCTGGGACGTTGGCTTGGGCCTGGGACAGAGAGAACCCAGAATAAGTGAAGTACTGGATTTGGGTCCCAGTGGAAACAGCCTATTGTGCCCTGGGGGCTGTTTGCTGGGACTGGTGGCAACCCTGGGACCCTGAAAGCTATGCCCAGAAGGCCATGACCACAGCCACAGCGGGTGGGAAACTCACCCCAGGAAACTTATATTTCCAAGATTAAAAGTAGCCCTTTCTGGGAGCAGAGAGGATTTTTAGGGCAGTGAACATATTCTTGCATGATACTATAATGGTAGATTCATGTCATCATCCATTTACATAAGCCCATTGAATGTATACCACCAAAAGTGAATGCTAATGCAAACTGTAGACTTTGGATAGTTACTTTGTGTCAGTGTGGGTTCGTCACTTGGAACAGCTGTACCACTCAAGTGTAGGAGGCTGATACGGGGAAGCTATGTATATGTGGGGGTAGGGAGTATGTGGGGAATCTCTGTACCTATCTCTCACTTTTGCTGTGAACCTAAAACTACTCTAAAACAATTCTTAAAAATAAAAGTTAGCCTTTTTGTAAAGAAAGGCATTTCTGTGTCCAGGAAAAAAAAAAAAAGGAGGATCCAAGTTCAGGGATGGCAGCTTGCCAGAAGTCCTTGGGTAAAGAGCATAGCTTTCGTCATCTCTCAAATCTTGGCTCACAAGGGCCTGGCCTTATCTTTCTTATTAAAATGGTGAATTATTTACTACAGAAACAGGGAACGAGGAACAGGTTGTAAAATCACGAAGGCAAAGAAACTCTTCTCAGGTTTTTGCAGGGATCTCAGGACCCCCCAGTGTCTGGGTCTGCTGTGTGTTGTCATGGACCAGACGACAGGAGAAAATCTGTAAGACTCCTGATCAACTTTGATGTCTGGCACAGCTGTAAGTTAAGAAGACAGCCAGGAAATATACTGTCGTTATTAAGGAGAGCATACTGATGGCCCAGACAAGGGTTTGAGTCAACCCCAGGGAAGGCTGGGAAGTCGTCTATTGCAGCAACCAGAAATGTTGAGCTCCTAAGCCACTCATAAGAGAAAAGCAGAGCTGATAAGCCCAGGGAGTTTTCTTAGTGTGAATTCATTTAATGTTTTATCTCCCTTTGGGAGTATTTGTATTTTAAAAGAACTGAGAGAGTCAGCTAAAGGAGTGAGATACTAACCATGTAAAATCAGGTGAAGCCTGAGGAAAATAGGTGTTTATTAACTAGTCACATGGTCCTTCTCAAAAATCTCTTAGGATTCCTCTGGGATGTGCTCAGTGGGCCCCAGAAGGGGTTAGCCAGGGCAAGACATGGAGGTGAGGCTCTGGTCCCAGGAGGCCATCTTGGAGGAACCCTCTCCTTCGTCTTTGGGTGCAGGCAGTGGAAGGTGCCCAAGACCAGGAATAGAAAACTTGCCTCTAAAGATGGTCCCATTTTATCACTAGCTGGAAGCAATGACAAGAAGTTTCCCTTTTTGGAAATGGCAGGTTCCAACAAGCGAGCGAGTCACTAAAGTTGAGCTTCAGCTGCTCCAGACCCTGTAATTGTCCATCAATTACACTTGTTGTGGTTGGATCCTCAATATCTTTCTTCTCAGAATCTTGGGACACTTTGTGTTTATCTCGTTCATGAATTATACTGCAGAATGTGATGTCTGTGTCTTATTCCCCAGTAGGTTATAATCCCCCTTAGGGAACCTGTCTTTTATACAGCCTTGTACCAAATTCATTTGGTGGTGCCCAGTATGATTCAATAACTCTTCTAAAGATGGTCTTTCCTGGACTTCCAGTCAAGATGGAGGCAAAGGTAGACACACTGTGCCCCTCACACAACCAAAAGAAGAACAACGAATTTAAAAACAAAAAAACAAGCAAAACTGATAGAAAATCAAACTGTATGAAAGTCTGACAACCAAAGAGTCAAAGAAGAAATATTCATCCAGACCAATAGGTGTGTGGGGGGGGGGGGGGGCTCTGCCCACAGGGCCCCACTGCGGCCACAGATGAGAATAAGTCTACCAAGACATGATCTGTTTTGGGAGGAAAGATGGCTGATTTCTTAAAGGAGAAGGACCAAGACCCTTTTCCTCAATGGGCTTTTATTGGGTTAATTTTGCACAGGAATACAGGTAAAGCTTATTAATCATTGTCAGGCAGTAAGGATCAAACAATAGTTGACATACAAAGAACTCTGAGGGATTATTCTGAGTCAGGATCCGTTAGCTAAAGGGCTACAAAACTTTGGGAAACAAACTCATATCCTGCTTAAACCCTTATCAGAAAATTGAGAGAATTCTTAGCAAACCAGGTTTCACAGGATTTTCTGTATTCTTTCTTAGGCCTGATTGCCCTGGCCCTTTCCAACACAGGGCTGCACTGCCCTCTGTCATTGTTTCAGGTTTAAGTCAGGCAGGGGAAGTAAGGTAGCCAAGAGATTAGGAGACTTCTTGCAGACAGGATGAGGATTCAAGCCTTGTCAAAGCTGAAGGGCAAGGGTCCATCACCCCCATTTGCTATAGCCCCCCAAGTCCTTCCCTAGGGGCCCCCCATGATCATGCCTGTCTTAGGTCATCCTTCCCTTGGGGAATCTTACCCGTCATTGGCTAACCAGTCATCCACCTGGAGCCAAGAAGGGTGATGTAAAGGGGCAAAGGCGGTGCCCCTGTCAGGGAGATAAGCATTGTCTCCTTATTGGCTTATGGTCCCAAGGTTGCTCACTCAGCCTTAGCCAAGGGGGATTACAGCTTCTGAAACCAGGTAGGATGGTTCCCAACAGGTAGGAGGGGCAGAGACAGGCAGCCTGGCAAAGATAGGCAGCTGGGCAGAGAAGATTCTCAGCAAGGTGGTGGCTAGAGGACCAGGGTGGGCGAGGCAGCAGCTGGTGGTCCCACATTTGCATGAAGATAAACCAGGAGGAACAAATGGGGATCAAGACAGACCATGCAACCCAGGGTTCCAGTGTGGGGAAAAAAGCCTCAAAACCTCTGACTAGAAAACCTATGGGGGTTGAGGTGGTGGGAGAAACTCTCAGCCTCACAGGAGAGTTCATCGGAGAGACCCACAAGGCCCTAGAAAGTATACAAAACCATTGTCCCTGGGAAACAGCACCAGAAGGACCCAATTTGCTTGTGGGTAGGAGAGGAAGTGACTGAAAGCTGACAGAGAAGTGAACAAGTGGTATTGTTCCCTCTTCCACATACAGCACCAAAACACAGCATTGTGGGTTGCCCTGCCCTAGTGATACATAAGGGTCTACCTCTTACTACATGACAGGCACACCAAGACAAAAAAAAAAAAATGGCCCAAATGAAAGAACAGATCAAAGCTCCAGAAAAAAATACAACGAAGTGATGAAGAGATAGCCAACCTATCAGACCCAAAGTTCAAAACACTGGTATTCAGGATGCTCACAGAATTGGTTGAGTATGGTCACAAAATAGAGGAAAAAGCAAAAGTTAAGAAAAGTGAAATGAAGGAAAATGTACAGAGAACAAACAGTGATGGGAAGGAAACCTGAACTCAAATCAATGGTTTGGAGCAGAAGGAAGAAATAAAATTCAACCAGAGCAGAATGAAGAAACAAGAATTCAAAAAGTGAGGAGAGGCTTAGGAACCTCCAGGACAACTTTAAACGTTCCAACATCCAAATCATAGGGGTGCCGGAAGGAGAAGAGGAAGAGCAAGAAATTGAAAGAAACTTATTTGGAAACATAGTGAAGGAGAACGTCCCTAATCTGGTAAAGGAACTAGACTTCCAGGGAGTCCAGGAAGCCCAGAGAGTCCCAAAGAAGTTGTACCCAAGAAGGAACATACCAAAGCACATCCTAATTACAATACTCAAGATTAAAGATAAGTAGAGAATCTGAAAAGCAGCCAGAGAAAAGGAAATAATTGCCTACAAAGGAGTTCCCATTAGATGATCAATTGATTTCTTAAAGATGGTCTTTCCTAGCACTGAATTAGTGTTCTACTTTTATTGAAAAGGAAAAAATAATCAGCTCACAACCATCTTGAGAGAATCTTCTAGCAACTCATGACACTGGTAAATAAAACTCATGTTTACTGTTAACTTATTATTAAATGAAATAATTCTTCAATGAGTAAAACCTCTTAAATTCTAATTTTTAAAATTTAAACACCTGATGATGGCAAATGTCACGATGGAGATAAAATGTATTTTTACAGGAAAGAGATAATTGGGTATTTATATATGGAATTACCTAAGACTAAGACATGATTTGGAATTCTATATTAATTTTTTATTAAATTACTATAATGTATAAGAAAAGTAAGAGATTGAGGAGAGAAGGTGAATATCTAGAATCTGATAACACAATGATGCCTTTTTCTAGTCATATTAATATGGCAATCATTTTCTTTCTACAGCTATAGTTGTTAAAGTGCTTTGATCCACAATATTGTATCAGGAACTTTTGAAAAAGATGTAAATTTAGGGGTCATATGGGGAACACCCCTAGCACATGAGTTGGATCATTTCCTGGAAAAATTGTGCCTATTCCATGAATAGATAACCATATGTACAACAATTGAGGCTGCTTAGCCGCTCAGCCTCAGCCAAGCAGGTGCTCAGGCCTGTTTTACTTCTGTAAAATGCAACGTAACCCCAATTCCAAGAGTAGGAATTCAAGAAATCACTCAAGTATTTATGTCTTAACATTGCCAGTTACTTTTATTTTAAATTTATTTCATTAGCTTTATTTTTTAAATTTTATAATGCATAATTTATCAGTCTTTAAAATTTTCTTTATTATGGATATATATGTGACATAAAACTAGCCATTTAAGCAATATTAAATGTACAATTTAGTGGCATTAATTATATTACCAATGTTATATGGCCATCACCACCATCCATTTCTAGACCCCTTTGATCATCCCAAACAGCAACTCGATATCCATTAAACAATATCGATTCCCCCCTTCCTCCAGGCCCTAATAATCTCTTATCTATTTTGTTTCTATTAATTTGCCCTTCATAGATATTTTATGTAAGTGAAATCACATTCTTTATTTGTTCTTCGTGTTTGGCTTATTTTGTTTAACATAGTGTTTTCAAGGTTCATCCATGCTGTAATATCAGAACTTCATCCCTTTTTAGAGCTGAATAATATTCTACTTTATGTATGTAGTACCTTTTGTTTAGCCATTCATTTGTTGGCCTTTTATAAGGTGACAGGAAAAGTTTCCTGTTTACTTTCTTAATGAGTTTGTGTAAAAGAGGTACTGCTATCCTTAAATGTTTGATGAATTCATCACTGAAACTTTTTGATCCTGGAGGTTTCTCTGTGGAAGGTTTTGGTAACAAATTAAATTTTAATAGATACAGAGCCATTCAGATTTTCCATTTATTTTTACATCTGTTTCAGTGAATTCCGTATTTCAAGGACTTGGTCTATTCCATTTAAGCTACCAAATTTATTGTCTCAAGTTTTTAAAATGTTCCCTATTACCTTTCGAATGACTGTAGGATCTGTCGTGGCATTCCCTCTTACATTGTAGTGATACTCCCTCTCTCATTCTTGACATAGATCATCTGTATTTCTCTTTTATTAAATCAGGATTTCTAGGAGTTTGCTAATTTTATTAATCTTTTCAAAGAA
>PVKM010026953.1:0-19053 GCA_004027735.1 Carollia perspicillata | reverse complement strand
ATATATATATATAATTTAAAAATGGGCAACAATTCTGAACAGTTATTTTGCCGAAAAGGATACAAAATATATTTGATAAGCACATGAAATGAAACCCAATGTCATTAGTCATCAGGAATATGAAAATCAAAACCACAATGAGGTATCACTTTACACCCACTAGGATATAATCAAAAAGGCAAAAATAATGTGCTGCTGAGGCTGTGAAGAAATTAGAACCACGGTATATCGCTGGTGGGAGTGTAAAAGTTGCAAACAGTCTGAAAAACAGTTTGGCAGCACCTTACAAAGTTAAACATAGAGTCACCACATGATTTACCAATTCTACTCCTAAGCATATACACCCAAGAAAAATGAAAACCCGATGTTCACATAAAAATGTCCTTGAATGTTCACAGTAGTCAAAAAGTGGAATCAACTCAATAGTCTTCAAGTGGGGAAAGGGCAAATAATATGTGGTACATCCTGGCAACGATGGAACCGGGAATGAAGCACTCACATGCCACAAAATGGATGCTTCTTAAAACCACTGCACTAAGCCAAAGAAGCCAGTCACAAAAAACCACACACTACACAATCTAATTCATACGTGCACATCTGGAACAGGCAACTCTATGGAGACAGAAAGTAGATTAGCAGTTGCCCAGGGCTGGGGCGGAGAAGGCGGAGGTTGGGAGGAAATGAAGAGTGACTGCTAATTCCTGTGCCCTCTTGCTGTCGTGATGACAGTTCTGAAATGGACTGTGATGATGGCTGCACAACTTTGTGGCTACACTGAAAACCACTAAATTTTAGAAAAGAAGTTGAAAATAAGTTTTCAGACAATAACTTGAGAGAGAAATATAAAGGTTATAAGACTGCAGTAGACTGTTTTATGTCCATACTACCCAAAGCAATCTATACATTCAGTGCAATTCCTATTAAAATACCAATGTCATATTTCACCGATCTTGAACAAATACCCCCAAAATGTATATGGAAACAAAAAAAGAACCTCAGCAATACTGACAAAGAAAAACAAAGTAGGAGGGATCATAATACCTGATATCAAACAATACTACAAGGCCATCATAATCAAAACAGCCCAGTACTGGCATAAAAACAGGCATATAGGTCAAGGGACAGAGCAGGGAGCCCAGAAATAAACCCATACGTATATGGTCATGTAATATTTGACAAAGGAGGCAAGAGCATACAATGGAGTAAAGACGGTCTCTTCAAAAAAAGGTACTGGGAATGTAACAGAAAAATAACATGCCATGCGTGCCTTACCGCCCTATGGCTAGCCTAGCCTCCCCCACCTCTCGCTTCTGGGTTTCAGATAACTTCCACATTCCGCTTCTGTAACTCCCTGCTTGCGTCACGTAGCCTTTCACTCCCACATTAACAGTACCAATATGAGCAAGCTCCAGCTTCTGCTCGGCACCCAGAATTTGGAGACTGCCTCCTCTGGGTCCGCATGTGAATAAATTACCATTTCATACCCAAAGACATCGTCTGACTCATCATTTTCCCGCAACAGGAAAACTGGACATGCCAAAAAAGAAAAAAGAAAGAAACTTGACCATCAACTTACATCATACACAAGAATAATCTCAAAATGGATAAAAGACTTAAACGTAAGTTGCAAAACTATAAATATCCTAGAAGAAAATATAGACAGTAAAATCTCAGACTCAGTCTAAGAGTGCGTAGAAATATTTTTGCCAATAGGTCTCCTAGGACAAGGGAAAAAAAAGAAAAGAAACAAACGGGACTACATCAAACTAAAAAGCTTTTGCACAGCAAAAGAAACCATCGACAAAATAAAAAGAGAACCCAGTGTATGGGGGAACATAATTGCCCGTGGGTACATAAGATAAAGGGTTAATTTCCAAAATATATACAGAATTTACACAACTCAACCCCAGGAAGACAAACAATTCAATTAAAAACTGAGCAAAGGACCTGAATAGATATTTCTCCAAAGAGAGCATACAGATGGCCTGTAGACATAAGAAAAAATGTAGTCATCAGAGACATGCAAATTAAAGCCACAATGAGATACCACCTCACACCTGCTAGAATAAATTAACAAATAGCAAGTGCGTACAAGGATGTGGAGAAAAAGGAACCCTTGTGCACTGCTGGTAGAAATGCAGACTGGTGCAGCCACTGTGGAAAACAGTATTGAGTTTCCTCAGAAAATTAAAATGGATCAGCTTTTTGACCCAACAATCTCACTTCTGGGAATATATCCTAAGAATCCCGAAACACTAATTTGAAATAATATATGCACCCCTATGTTTAATTCAACAATGGCCAAGATCTGAAACAGCCCAAGTGCCCATCAGTAGATGAGTGGATAACAAAGCTGTGGTACCTTTACACAATGGAATACTATGTGCCCATAATAAATGAAGGAAATCTTACCTTTTCCAAGAGTATGGATGGACCTAGAGAGCATTATATTAAGTGAAATAAGTCAGTCAAGAGACAATGCACAGCAACCCAGGGGCTGGCACCCGGTGAGGCACATTCCAGGACAGGATATCACCTCTGCGAGCTGGCTCCTACCCATATGGGACCTAAGCCTCAGGCGGCCGGCATCTGCTACTCCCACAAGTGCTCCAGCCCACGCACGGCAAAGAAATAGAGAGGGGTTTCTGCCTGTGTTCTATTTAAAACCCTCTCCCAAACTCCCACACACTGGGAGTGTCCAGCTTTTCAACCAGTGTGAGCCAATGTCCACCACGTCTGTCCCAGTTGTCTTTTCCCCTATTCCAGCCACCATTTTGCACAAGGGGCAAGGTCTCCAGTCGCGCACAGGCACACACACATCTTGGCCTGGTTCAGGGAGTTCTGCTGCTGCTGTGGATTGCTAACCTCCGCCATACACACACGTGCTTTAACTTTTTTAGTCCCACATAGCCTCAGTACAACTTCCCTCCAGCCGGGTCACAAGCTGCTTGGCCGCCCAGCAATTTGCTGTTGCCTGTGGCATCAGCCTCCTCCCTCAGCCCAAGAAAATTTTGGCTGTTTGGTTGCCAGGCAACCCTGACTAGTCTGTTTACAGTTGCCTCAGGCAGTCTACCTCCTCTGGCAGCCCCTCCCTTGGAGAAGTCAGGGCTCTCACCAGCTGCTTTTTTCAATCCACTGCCTTGGGGTTTTCCCCCTCCCTTTTATGGGGAGGTGCTCTTTCAGGTGTGGTTCTGGGGACTCCCCCTGTTCCCCAGCAATTTGGCCTGGCAACCTTGTTACATTGTGTCAGTAAGAAATTAATCAAAGAATGATGGGGACATGTCAAAAGTATATAGGAACCATAATGAAGAGGCTCTCACTTCCCAAATCTAAGACAATTAGAGCATTAATGTAATTAATGATTGTAATCTATTTAGAAAAGAAAATATTCAACTCCATCCTAATAACATAAATCAATGAACAAATATATATGAAAGAAAAGAAAGTTCTCCCTTATTACACAGCATGTTAGCTATTACGAAGTCATGATAAAATCAGAAATTAAAATCACCAACTGAGACAGACATTGCGTCCGTCCTTCTTGACTTAATACAATGCCAAGGATCTAATATCATTTCTGTGATGTTTTTACCAAAACCGCATTAACTCAAATTTAATCAAAAGAATCTAATCACAGAATCTTAAATTGACCGGCGTTCTACAAAATACCTTGCCTGCACTCTCTGAAAATGTCAAAATCATGAATAAAGGACACTAATGAGACATTACAAGCAAATGTAATGTGTGATACTGGAAGGATTTTTAGAACAAGAAAAAAATTTTCTATAAAAAAATTAATCGATTTTCCAATCTATTAATAGGAAAAATTGGTATTCATGTTAAATTTCCTGACTCTGAAAACTGTACTATAGTAATATAAGAGAATGTCCTTGCTCTTAATAACTACATACTATAGTATTTAGGAAAAAAAGGATTATGTTTACACCATATTTTCTCTCTTTTTTTAAGATTATATTTATTTATCTTTAGAGGAAAGGGGTAAGGAAAGGGGACAAGGAGAGAAACATCAATGTATGGTTGCCTCTCGTGCGTCCCCGGCTGGGAACTGGCCTGCAACCCAGGAATGTGCACTGACTGGGAATTGAACAGCGATCTCTTGGTTTGCAGGCCTGCGCTCAATCCACTGAGCTACACCAGCCAGGGCTACACCATATTTTCAAGTGATAAAAACAGAGGGCAGTGGCAGTAGGGGCTGTGGATACAGTGGCTGCTGGGCTTCTGGGCTGTGAATCACAGGGTTGTGGGGGGTGGGCAGCCAAGAAAAATCCTGTATAAGACGAGCTAACTTCACCAGCCACTTCTGGTACTGGGAAATCTAAGGCTTTCTGAAGAAGTGGAAGGCTAAAATGTTGCCCTAGGAAGAGTTTATCAAGTTTGCCAAGAAACAGATGACGCTAACACAGAAAGCTAAATCTAGATATACAAAACTAGAGAAAGAAATTGGATTTATCTAAAAAAAGGAGATAAATATGAACAATAAAATGACAGCAAACTCACAATTATTAACAACCACACCTAAAACAAAAACAAAAGCAAACTAAACAAACAACAAGAACAGGAACAGAACCACAGAAATAGAGATCACATGGAGGGTTATCAACAGGGGAGTGGGAGGAGCAGAGAGGGGGAAAAGGGACAGAGAATAAGTAGCATAGATGGTAGGTAGAAAATAGACAAGGGGAGGGTAAGAATAGTATAGGAAATGTAGAAGCTGAAGAACTTGTATGTATAAACCATGTACATGAACTAAAGGGGGAGAATGTGGGTAGGAGCGGGTGTGCAGGACGGAAGGGAGTGAAGGGGGGAAAATGGGACAACTGTAATAGATAATCAATAAAATATATTTTTAAAAAAACTAGAGAAAGAAATTGAAGAATTCAAATCAAAACCTCTTGCAGGAGGAACTGATGATATTACTAAGCACACTGCAAAAGAAAAATCCAGGGAAACTACAAAATAGTACACATTTTTATTCATTCTCCAAGAAGACATCATGTGTGACTTACAATATGAAATAAAAACACCTCAGATTTCATTTACACAATTCCACAGGATAGGTACAAGATCTTTTATGCAGTATGTCTCCCATTTTCCTCCATCATTCAAAGAACATGCATACACATACTGGGGGAACAGAACCAAAATGCATTAAAACTGAGACCTCACTACCAGGAGTCCAAAAGTATGCCACTTTTCACTCCTGGGAATAAAAGTCTTCACAATACTTTATCAGCTCCTTAAAACTAGGGAGCTTACCGTGACTGTATAATCATCTGAAAGGTGTTACTGTCCAATTCAGTTGTATGAGAAAAATTTTCTAAAATTTTTTTAAAAAGCCATCCATCCCAAGTAGGTTTAAAATTGGATGAAAGAAGTCAACCCGAAAAGGCACACATGATTCCATTTATCTGACATTCTAGAAAAGACAAACGACAGGGACGGAGAACAGAGAATTGCTAGAAGTGAGAGGTAAGAGCTGGGTATAATTATAAATGGAGCTCTCATGCAGTGATGGGATATTTATGTATCCTGATTGCAGTACTGGCTACACGAAAAGAGTGAGTTAAAATTCATAGTAGTGTACCATCCCTGCCCAAAGTCAACTTGACTGTATAATTTTATTTTTTTAATTTCATTTATTTATTTTTTAGAGAGAGGGGAATGGAGGGAGAAAGAGAGGAAGAGAAACAACAATGTGTGGTTGCCTCTCGTGTGCCCCCTACTGGGGACCTGGCCCACAGCACAGGCATGTGCCCTGACTGAAAATCAAACAGACTACCCTTAGATTCTCGGGCCAGCACTCCATCCACTAAGCCACACCAGCCAGGGGTGACTGTATAATTTTAAAAATAAATACTTTTTAAATTAAAAAAATGGGGCAAGAAGTAAACAATTTGCATGAAAAAAAGGTTTAGACTAATGATGTAACTATTATTTTTGAAAGTTTTCTGTAAGTATAAAATTAAAAATTATCAAAAATAATGCTTAGGTAATATATTAAAGCAAAACTACATCAAATTAATATCCTTTGCTAATCAACACATAAGACCCATTGTTTGTCAAAGTCAGGAGGTAAATATGTATTTTCACATTTAAATTAACAAAATGTACAATAAGCAATGAATAAACTGATCATTTAAAAACAGCCACACTAGGAAATTTAATAGTTGATACATAAAATTATAGAAGTTTCAGAAATAAGTATTCTTTAAATGTGATATACTACTGTTATCTCTTTAAACATCTTTTTAAATATGGACAAGAGTCTGGAAAGCTTGTTTTGAAAATGTGCTTGATGCCCTGGCTGATGTAGCTCAGTGGATTCAGTGCTAGACTGGGAACCAAAGAGTCACTGGTTCAATTCCCCATCAGAGCACATGCCTGGGTTGCAGGCCAGGTCCCCAGTAGGGGGGCAAGTGAGAGGCAACCACACACTGATGTTTCTCCTCCTCTCTTTCTCCCTCCCTTCCTCTCTCTCTAAAAGTAAATAAATAAAATCTTTAAAAAAGAAAATGTTCTTGAAAACCATTATAAATTGATAAACCTGAAATTTAGTAACACATATTATTAAAATCTATCATGAGAAAAACGACATATTTCAACACACAGTTCCCACAGAAATTATATTGCTGAAAGATACCATAACACTGTAGGAAAAACAAATATTCAGGAAAGAATGGATAATTAGCCTGACCCATTGATTAAAGTCTACAAACCAATTCCTGACAAAGGAAAATGCTTCAATTAATTGGCTTGGAAAATTAAACCACCACTGAGTGGTGATTTAATTAACCAGACACTATTAATTCCTGTCTGCAGTATTAGACTATAAAATAGATAAGCATGAGGCTTCAACTGATTATTTTCAAATTTGGTCTAGTTCACTTCATAGAGAAACAAATTTTTAAGCAGAAATACTCCACAATCCTTGTTTCCAGAAAAACAATGGGATAAAAACTTATTAAGTAAAGGAATTACCATTGACATTAATATTATTGAAAAGATCATTAATAAAAATATCAAACTGTCAGCCACACTTAACATGGTGGTTTTGATTATCAGAAGGGCATGCCAGGATTTCACACAAAGTCAGAAACTTGATTCAGTTAACGTCTAGACCCCCTCAACCGAAGAAACTGTAACCCAGAGACGTCAAATAATTGTTTCAAGGTCACACACACACACACAATTAATTGCAAACCAGATCCTTGGTTTCCTGACTCATAGGAGGAGTCTAATATCACTCCTTCATGCATCCATGAGGTCATTTGTGTATTTGACAGCCCACATTCTGAAAACCTTGATTGTTTCTTATGTACCTGGGATACTGGCTCTTTCTGGCATGAAACATGATTGAAATGAGAGTACCTCTCATTTCAAAAAAAATAGCAAACCAAAAAAAACTAAGACAAGGCATTTCTAACTTTCTCCCAGTGTTCTCAATCCATTTTGAGGGCCTTTACCGAGGATCATAAACTTAACTATGTGAATCTCAAAGTTTGCCCAAATAAAACCAAGTAATGTCTAGGCCACAGTGGACAGTCATAAATCAAAAAGTATGATCTGTTTTCTTATTTATGATTGAAGGGACATACAAATCAGAAGCAGCTGAAAACCCCTATTCATTGTATTAGTTCAGATGGGAAAATTCAATGGCACTTCTTTACCATTGAGCATTATCTACATTCCCCAAACATGGACAAACCGTTATCCCAGGAAGAACACTGAGCCATTTAAATTAGAAATAGAAGAACATCCACTGTTTAAAGTGCAATGTTCACCACACATCCCAAAGTGCCTACCACACAGTCTGCACTCAGAGATTATTTGTGGAATGAATTATGAAAAGAGATGTCTTTTTTCAACTCACCTCCAATTATAAATATCATGCATTGCAGATAATGTTTTTTTCATGCTTAAAATCACAAATAAAATATTTTCCTCTCACACTCAGGGAAGAGTCTAAGCCTTAAGAAAACTGACTTTAGTTTCTAAATGTTTTCAGTTCACAACCCATGGCTGACTAACAAGGATATTTTTAACTTTATTTTTCATCTATAAGTTGTCATTAAGTGCCTACAGATTCGCCTAGTAATAGTCTTTGGAAATCTGTCATAGGGTCTTTCTTAGGTGAATAAACTAAACAGGCTAACAAAAGTCTGACTTTGACTGTCATGAACCTCACTTGTTTAAGTAAAACAATATACTATGTTTACATTACATAATCATCTAAAACAATGAAAGAAGTACAAAATGCAGTGAATAAACCAACCTTAAAGTACACAGCACAAGCTAACTTCATCTTTTGAAAGCAGAATGATAAAAACAAGAGGTATAGTAGCTTTTATTACTCATGTAAGAAAAATTATTACAGATATCCAGTAAGCCACTTTTATTAAGCAATATCCTTACATAAGTATGCTAATAATAAACAAAGGATTAAATGATACCAATGGGCAAATGATAAAGGTTGGCAGTATTGAAATATATACTAGGCATTGTAGAGGAGCTTCAAATTATATACTAGCTCTTAGCCCAAGAACCAAACTACACACCAATATGCTATCAATTACCAGAGTTACAGGTTTGCTAAAAAAGTAAACATAATACTAATGTGTCTCCGGACTTATGTTAAATATCAAGCATTTTTCAACTCCTTGAAACAATGGGAATAAAAAGAACTAGGAGGACCCTTGTAGGTTAACCAACCCACTGACATTTGTCTGATTTCCTTTGATATTGGTTGGCACTGATGTCTTTATTCACTGACTAATTCATATACTTAGGAATAAACATATTATTATAAGCAACATTTTTAGTAGCTTTTAGCAAATTATATTTAGTGGAACAATAAAACTATACTGACACACACATTTCTAGATATAAGGAGGCACTTTAATACAGTCCACCAATGATTTATTTTGTTTAATGGATGGAGAAGGAATTAAATAGATTAAAAAATACTTTTATTATAGCTTGAAAATTCTCATTTAATTAATGAACCAAAGAAAATTTTGGAAGAGTTGCTAGAAACAAGTACAATAAGTCATCTCTGTGTTATGGCACAGAAAAAAAATCTGCAGATCTTATCTTCATTGCACTGTATTAAAACATTTGCTTTTCATTTTCATCTGGCATTTAAAGTCTACAAAAATGCAGATGAAAGCAGGGGATTTTAAAAACATTAAAAATAACTTTATAAAAGTCTCCACAAACAGCTTTGGAAATATTTATCAAGCAATTTATATAACTCAGAAATTAAAAATTAAATAGCTTATGTATTAACAACTTAAAGATATTTTGAAAACAACCCTTTAATTTTCTTACATTATAACCCTCAGAGAACTGAATCAGAATCTATTCACACTGAAAGAGACCTTAACCACCAGAAGTTCAAGTGATCTACCTAGGTTTCATGCTTCTGTTTTCTTTCTGCAACACCATAAAAGGAATTCAGAAATCAGCAAATAATAATAGTAACAATAATAACAAATATAAGTATTTAATCACCAAATCTAGTAGGAAATTATTCACTACTGATGGAAATATAGTCATGGGAATTCACTGAGTCAACAAATATATAGGCTGTAAGGTTAATGAATTGTCTTATTGCATAAACTGTTACAAAACTAAATTTCATATGAACCTCCCTTCTCCATGAGATTTTTAATCATTGTCCCAGACCTTTAAAACTCCTCCATCCTCTTCTGAAAATAAAGCATTAAAAATTATTTTGGTCCTGGGTGGGTAGCTTAGTTGGTTGGAGGGTCCTTCATGCATCAAAGGGTTGTGGGTTCAGTTCCCAATCAGGGCACATATCCAGGTAGCAGGTTTGATCACCACCGGGAGGCAACCAATGAATCTTGTCACATCAATGTCTGTCTATCTGTCTTTCTCTCTCGCTCGCTCTCTCAAATCAATTAAACACATCCTCAAGTAAGGATTAAAAAAAGAAAAAGAACTACTTTGGAAATGGAGTAACAATACTATTAGGAAAAAAATGGAAATATGGTTCATATAAAAGTTTCACACAAGAAACATCTTGGTCCATATAAACTTAACTATTTCTTTGAATTCTTGTGTGAATAATCTGCATTATTAGTGGACCTAATAAATAACCAACTCAAACTTTGTAGATGATAAATTTAAAAGCATGAATATACACCAATATATACTTCAAAAAACAACACACAGCTTAGCAATGCACATAAATGATAAATACCTTATATCTTTTAGATATCATATTAAGCTCTCTAAATTAAGAAAAATCCCTCAGAAAATGTTTATACTTGATGAAGTTCCCATTTTACACAGTGGAATTTAATCATATGATATTGATCCAATTATTGAAGAATTCAAAATTATTTTTATTTATTTTGTTACATTCCTTTTTCCTCAAAAAAGAACTGAAGTACAAAATCCTTTCTTGTTTGCATCTCAAAAAGCATGAAAAAAACTGACAAAGTTAATAAACAAAAATGAACTATCCAACTCTTTCACCAATGATTTTGTAACGAAAGCTTCACAAAGAAAGAGGAGCTCAACAGAATATACATTCTATATAAATCAGTGAGGATGCAGACTCTTAATCCAATCAATTCAGGGTCTGTTTCAATTGTGAAAAGACCATCATCTTAAAAAATAAAATAAAACAGGCTACTTGAATTTTTATGAGGAAGGAAAGAAATACTGAAGAGTGACATCTGAAGATGAAGAAAAAGAGTACTGCTCAAAATATTGCATAAGGCCATTGTAGGATTTATTTGCTGTCCCTCCAAAAACTGCAGAAGCTTCCTATTCCCTACCCATACTGCACCAGGCTCTTCAGGTTTCTGTTTTAAGGCATATCTAGAGCAGGCATTGGAGGAGTTCCAAGATTGTTAAAGTAACTTTTTATAGCCACTACATTAGTTTCTACACTGAAGTTCATTCTGTCGTTAGATTTGCTTCAACCAGCACTTGATTACCCATGTTTACCATCCTTTCTATGATGCTCTTCAGTCTTCAAAGCTGGCAGATACACTCTAACATCACAGGCTTGATCTCTAGGCTCTGGGAAATCTTCCCTGGCCCTTCCGGAAAGCACCCCCACAGGCAGATCCCACCTGTGGGCAACAGCAGCTGCAGAGCCTCCAGCTGCCAGCCAAATGAGGCAGAGACAAAGTCTGTTGGGTCAACTGGAGCTTCAGGGGCATTCCCTGTGCTTCTCACTGCTCTGAACAAATGCTCAGATGCCAGCTCTAAATAAATCTTTTTTAATTCTTCTGAAACACCTTCCATAAGAAACCAGTGGAAGAAGTCTCCCCACCTAACCTCGCATCACACCCTGGCCTCCTGCATGACCCTGGAATGAGTGGTGCCAAAGCAGTTTGTCTTGGCTCACATAAAGCACACAGACATTTGCCAGTTTTGATATGGTGCCACTGACATGGACAAAGAGTTCTATAAAACCCTTGCCAGTGACCTTGGCATAAAACTTCATGATGCTGTGAGGGTAGCAACCAGAGCGCAAAGGGGGACCCCACATGCCACAGGACCTTCATTCCACGTATCACCCCTGTACATCCCACCCAGCAGAGGTAGCAATCAGGTGTGCAAGATCCCTGACAAAGGCTATAGGAAACTGTGGGTCTGGGGCCTCTAAAAACACTGCTTCCATACTCATCTTCAACTTTCCTCCACCTCCTCACCTAAAAAAGAGCTTCAGTGTCTCCACTCTGATTATAAAAAGAATAGGCATTACATCACAGAAACTTCTAAATATTTTGAATTATATGAAGAAAAATAAAATCATCATTCATATAACCACTTTTTACCTCATTGGTATATACACTGTCTTCATCAATCAGAACATACATGCAGATATAGTTACATGTGCTTTATAATATTGTAGCATGCTAAATAAACATCCTGCAACCTGATTTTCACACACAAACTATATAACGGACATCATTCCATGTTGGTAAATACAAATCTGCTTAGTATTTCATTACATGGATGTATAATCAATGACAGTTAGGTGATTTCCAATATTTTTGCTATTATGAACATGACAATGAACATTCTTCTAGAAAACCTTTTTGCACACTTACCCAGTTATTTCATTACATTACATTTAAATAGAAATTGCAGGTCAAATGGGGTACATCTAAGGTCCTAGCATGTATTACCAAACTAGCCTGCAGAAATGCTTTACCGGCACATAGTCTCACCAGCAACACTGGGTTATTAGCAATTTGTTCAATTTGTAAAGCAACCTGATAGGCAAAAGAAAACAAAATGGTTTCAACTTGCATTGTGTGTGAATTCCCTTTCACTACCTTTGCATCTTTTTATCAAGGTTTTTTCCCTTGATTTTAAGATATCTTACTAGAAAACATTAACCCTCTGCCCATCATGAACACTGTCAGTATCACCCCCCCATTTATCACTTGTTTTTTCACGTTGCTTACGGTTGGTTTCTCTTTGTCCCTAGGAAATTTTGAGTCTTTTAATGTCAAAAGTAATGATCCTTTCTCCTCTAGTTCTAGAATCATGCTTTCAAAGTCATGTTTCTTGTACTTTCATGCTATCTCTTTTATCCATTTAATTACTAAATTGATTTGGAATTTGTTTTGGAGTCCTGAAGAGCTAGTTGACTGAAATACCATTTCACTGGTCAATCCACTGTTCTGAATAGCCACTTTTATCATAGACAAAAATTCTCATTTCATGTCTGTTTCGGATCATCTATGTTTTGTCCCACTGATCCATTTTGCACCTATAACATAATAATTTCCATATTATAATTAAATATCTGATAAGACAATCAACCTTTAACAAGTTATCTTAGTACAGATGGTACAAATGAACCTTATTTTTATCAGGTTCTAAAATTAATTATACTAGAATTTTAATAGGAATTATTATCACCACCCTAGGAATACTATACCTGACACTTCTTCGTTTACTGCTATTAACTAGAATGTAAGTTCCAGAAGAGAAGGAGTTTTTGTCTGCTCCAACCACTGTTGTACACCTAGCATTTAGAACAGTTGTATCTGGCATATAACTGAAGTTCAACGTGTATTTTTGTTCAACGAACAAATGCATTAATTACACTGAATTTACTGATAATTTAAGAACACTTAAGCTATCAGTGTGAAGAGGAGGCAAGAACGACCCCTGGACCAGCCAAAGCCCACACTCTGCTGCACCCCCACACCCAGCTCCTATGCCCCGCCACGGTCGCCATCACGCCCAAGAGAAAGGCTGAAGGGGATGCTAAAGGAGATAAAGCCAAGGTGAAGGATGAACCACAGAGAAGATCCACCAAGTTCTCTGCTAAACCTGCTCCTCCAAAGCCAGAGCCCAAGCCTAGCAAGGCCCCTGCAAAGAAGGGGGAGAAAAAGGGAAAAGTTGATGCTGGCAAGGATGGGATAATCCTGAAGAAAACAGACCAGGCACAGAAAGCTGAAGGTTTTAGAGATGCCGAGTGAAGTATGTACATTTATTACAACTGTGTATTTCTGGTGGCTGTACAGCTTGAAATACTACTTTTATCAAGTATTATAAAAATGTAGAATTTTGCTTTACTTTTTTCTTAAGCTATGTTGTTAGCACACAGAACACTTCATTGTTGTTTCTGGGGGAAGGACATACAGTACTAAAAGAATGGCTCCAAAGCTGGACTGACATGGGAAAAAAAAACAACTTTCCCTTCTAATTTTGAGAGACTTCCTCCTGGTTCCTGGGAGGAGGGATCCCTTGATGTTGACACACATCAGCCACCTTGGCACAAACACCTTGTGGTGTGGGAAAACTAAACTTCATTTTTAAGTCCTTTTCTCCCTCACCACTTTAAGCATAAACTCTTGACTCCCTTAAGTCCAGAGACCTGTTGGGGACCCGACCTAAAAAAAAACTGGTTACCAGTGTGTTGGGCAATCTGGACTTTCCAGCGTTGCCATTGAGACGGCACTGCTCAAAAGAGCAGCAGTTCCCTTTTTAGATCATAGATCTACAGACCAATAATTCTGCCATTTTCTTTTCGTTTCCTGAAAGTCAGAGTTGGTTTGTGAAAAGTTGTTAAATAACATGGCTAATATGAAATGTCAACCCTCACTCTAACCTTGCCCTGTTCAGAGCATCAGATGAAGACTTCACTGGGTTTTATAGTGGCTTTCTGATTTTGGTAGTACATTGAAGAAGGGCGTTTGAAAGTTGTTATAGACTGTTAATGACAGTCTGCCCACGCCCTGCCTGAAATACCATCGTTATTGATAAAAAAGTATCTTTAATAAAGCTGGATACAGTTTTGCTTGGGATAAAAAAAGAACACTTAAAATATGTACAACTCGGGAGCCTTTCGGTCCAGATGGCAGAGTAGGTAAACACTGTGCTCCCCTTCTCCCACAACCAAGTCAGAATTACACCTAAATAATAAAACCACCATCACTGAGAACCACCCAAAGACTAGCTGGACAGAATACAACTCAGGATATTAAAGAAGCCACGTGGAGACTGGTAGGAGGGACAGAGATGCGAAATGAGCAGGTCCCCCACCCAAGGTGACAATTAAGAGTAGAGAGGGAAAGCTCGCTATAGAGGTACCTCTGAAGAGCAAGGGGCCACAGCCCCACATGCAGCTGCCCAACCCAGGCAGTGCCAGGAAGAGGAGTCGCTACAACATCTGCCTGTGGAAAACAGAGAGGACTGCATCTAGGCGCAAAGGTCAACAAACCACAAACAGCAACTTACCTGACCACACTGTGCACACCTTAATAAGCAGTCCCAAACCCCACACAATCGATAACCCATCTCTACTTGCATTATCACTTTCATCAGGTTTTCCCAAGTCACACATAAGCAGCAGCCAGTTTTGGTTGGAACCAAGGTTAAATTAAATGGGCCCAAGCCCAGCAAAAGTGGTGACTGGCCTCTCGCCACACTGTGGTGCCCACCAAGAGGTCCCAACCTTGCCATTAGTGGCAAACAACACCTTCAGCTTATAGTGCATCCAAAAATCAGTACAAGTGGCAATCAACCACAGATCACTTTGTACCTCCTACAAAGCAGTCCCTACTTGGCCACAAACAATGACTGCCAATACATCTGGTAGTCAGCTTTAGACCACATCAGAGCAAAATCAACCAGCTCCACCATGACACACCGAAAGGACAGTCTCGGCTGGCATAAGAGCATTTCTAGATCAACTCCCGCACATGGGGGTCAGCCCTCACACACATACAGATCATTTACTAGTAATGACCAGCAGTCAGTCCGTCCAAGGGTCAATCTCACCTACTAATGTGCCAAAAGAAATCAAGGCTCAACAACAACCAGAGGGCACACACAACCCACACAATGGACAATTCTGGAGAGAATGCACCATTGGGCCCCCCAGGAAACCTACTCCATAAGGCCACTCTGCCAAGACTGGGAGTCACAGCGAATCTATCTAATACATAGAAATAAACACAGTGAGTCACCCCAAATGAGAAAAAAAATGTCCCAAACAAAATTGGGCAAAACTCCAGAAAAATAACTAAACAAAATGGAGACAAGCAACCTACCAGATACAGAGTCAAATCCCTGGTTATAATGATGCTCAATAAACTTAGCGGGAGAGCAGATGAACAAAGTGAGAACTTCAACAAAGAGAAAGAAAACATGAAAAAGTAGACAGGAAGTGTAAGAAAGAATGAGTCAGAAATGAAGACTAAAATAACTAAAATGACGAATATATTAGAGGGAATCCACAGATAGGAAAAATAGAGGATTCAATTAGCGAAACAGAAGACAAGGTAGCAAAACACAATCAAAATGGCAAAAAGAAAAAAAGAATTTTAAAAAAGGAGGGTATTTAAGGGACTTCTGGAACAACATTAAGCATACCAATATTCACATCATAGGGATACCAGAAGAAGAAAAAGAGATTGAAAACCTATTTGAAGAAATAATGACAGAAAACTTCCCTAACCTAAAGAAGGAAATAAACATACAAGTCCAAGAAGTACAAAAAATCCTAGAAGCCCTATAACGGAGATTACTCTACCCAGCAAGGCTATTATTTAGAACTGGAGGAGAGGTAGAGAGCTTCACAAAAAAAGAAAAAGTTAAGAGTTCATCACCACTAAACCAGTACTATAAGAAATGTTAAAGAGACTTCTGTCTTAAGAAAAAAAAATGAAAATGTGAATATGAAAATACAGAAAAGAAAAAAATTCTCACTAATAATAGTCAAACAATAAGAGCAGGGGATCCACTAACTCTAAAGCTAGTACGAAGGTTAAAAGGCAGAAGTAGGAAGATCACATGTAATTACAATAATAAATTAAGTAATACAAACACAAAGGAAGAAATAATAAGAAAAACATAAACAAGCAGGTGTGAGTAAATATTTTACTGATTTTAGAATGTGTTAGAATTTCAGTGACCATCAACTTAAAATAGATTATTATGACTTGGAATATATAAGGCACATGGTAACCACATATCAAAAATCTACAAGAGATACAAAAGAAATAAAGAGTAGGAAATCCAAACAATAGTACGAACAGTCATCAATGTAACAAGAGACCAAGAGAATGAGGAACAACTACATAAACAATCAGAAAACAATAAAATAGCAATAACTACATACCTATAAATAATTACTTTAAGTATAAATGGACTAAAAGCTCCAGATCAAAATATGTAGAGTGGCTGAATGGATTTAAAAAAGACTCATATACATGCTGTCTACATGAGAGTGACTTCAGATGAAAAGATAGAGATTGATAGTAAAGGGATAGAAAAAGATATCTCATGCAAATTGAAAAAAACAAACAAAAAAAGCTAAGGTAGCAATACTTTTTTAGACAAACAGACTTTAAAAGAAAGGCTGTAACAAGAGATACAAAAGGGCATTTTACAATGACAAAAGGATCAAGCTAACAAGAGGATATAATTCCAATAAATATTTACATACCCAACAAAGGAGCACCTAAACACTGACAAACATGAAGGGAGACACTGACAGTATCACATTAACAGTAGGAGACTTTAACATCCCATAACATCAATGAACAGATGATTCAGACAGAAAACCAACAAAGAAATAATGACCTTGATTACCATATTAGAGCAGATGGACTCAATTCATATTTTTAGAGCATTTCACCCCAAAGTAGTGAATATACATTCTTTTCAAATGTACACGGAACATTTCCAGGACAGACCACATGTTAAGACACAAAATAAATCTCATTAAATTTAAGAATATTGATATCATATATCAAGCATCTTCTTTAATCAGAATGGTATGACTAGAAATCATTGACATAAATAAACAAACATGAAAACCACAAACAATGAAGCTAAATAACATGCTACTAAGAAATTAATGGGTTAACAATGAGATCAGGGAAGAATTCAAAAGTTACCTTGAGACAAATGAAAATGAAAACACAACAACTCAAAATCTGTGGGTCAGCCTGAGAGAAATTTATAGCAAAACAGTCTTCCTCAAGAAGAAAAAACACGTCTCAACTAAACAACTTAATCTCACCTAAAGGAACTAAAAAAAGAACAAAGCTCAGCTCAAAGTGAGTTGAAGGAAGGATGTAATAAAGATCAGAGCAGAAATAAATAAAATAGAGACTAACAAAACAATAGAAACAAACGATAAAACCAAGAGATGGGTCTTACAAACAATAAATAATATTGGTAAACCTTTACCAGGCACATTATAAAAAAAGAGGGCCCAAGTCAATAAAATCATAAACGAAAGAAGAAAAATGACAACTGACACCACTGAAATACACAAGATTAGACTACTAGACAGACAATTATACACCAACAAATTGGACAACCTGGAAGAAATATAAAATCTTCCAAGATTGAATTAGGAAGCAAAAGAAAATCTCAATAGACTGGCAACTACTAATGCCATCACATCAGTAGTCAAAATATTCCCAACAAACAGAAGTCCTAGACCAGGTGACTTCACAGGTGAATTTTACCAAACATTCAAAGAAAAATGAATGCCTACCCTTCTCAAAATACTCCAAATAATTAAAGAGGAGAGAAGGCTCCCACATTCATTTTAGGAGACCAGCATTACCCTAATAGCAAAACCAAAAACACTACAAAAAGACAAACTTACAGGACACCTCTGATGAACACAGATGCAAAAATCCTCAAACAATGTTAGCAAACAGAATTCAACAATACATTAAAAAGATCATATACCATAATCAAAAGGAATTTATTCCCATCTGATGCAAAGTTGGTTCAATATCCAAAAATCAATTAAAGAGATATACAACATAAACACAATGAAGGATAAAAATTATATGATCAGCCTTGGCTCGGTGGCTCAGTTGGCTGGAGCATACACTAAAAGACTGCAGGCTCAATCCCCAGTCAGGGTACATACCTACCTAGGTTATGGGTTAAATCCCTGGTTGAGGGGCATACAGGAGGCCACTGATCGACTGATGTTTCTCTCACACTGATCTCTCTCTCTCTCTTCCTCACTCTCTAAAAATAATAAATTTCTTTCCTTCTCTCCTTCCTTTCTCCTCTAAAAATAAATAAATAAAATCTTTTCAAAAAGAAAAAAGGGAGAGAGACTTCCAGCCAAGATAGAGGCGTAGATGGAAACACTGGGCCTCCCCGCACAATCAAGATTAAGGACAACAAATATTTACAAACAATAACACAACCAGAACACAGAAAATTTAACTTCGGAAGTCCGACCACCATTTAACCAGACCAGTAACAGGGGCGGAGTCAGCAGAGAGGGAACTCACCAGGAAAAAGCAGTGACTGGCAGGCCCAGGAGCACCGGGGAGTGGGGAGCCTAGGTGGCACGGAGCTTGCAGACCCCAAATGCGCCAGGAGGAGACCCCAAAGCTTGCAGAGAGGTTGGCCAACCGTGGGCACACATTCATGCGCAGATAAACTAGGCAAGAGGGAGCAGTGAAACAGACCGCACAGCCCAGGGCCCCAGTGATTGGAAATAAAGCCTAAAAACACCAATTGAAAAGGTGCCAGGAGAGACTCCCA
>PVKM010026952.1:0-19047 GCA_004027735.1 Carollia perspicillata | reverse complement strand
TTAATTTGTTGCTTTTGATTTATTTGCTACAAATAAATCCAAGATTATTTGGCAGATAAATTTTTTTTCTCTTGGGGCCTGATACATTATTTTTAGAGAAATCACTTCCCATGAACAGAAGAGAGCTGGTGACATAGCAGTCAGTCTTGGTTCAGAGAATGGAGGGTTTGGGACAGGAGCAGCCTCCTTCTACATTCTTGAGGGCCACTTCAATTCCCAGAAATAGAAGATATAGTGGTTGGCTTTCAACAGAGCCTCTGTCCATACAGAGCCAGAAAGGCCATGGTGACCATGTAAGAGGACTAGATTTGACTTTATATATACCTGGATTACATTCTATCTCTGTAATAATAATAATTGTTGTAGTACAATTTATTTTTAAAATTAAAGTATTCTTGATGCATAATATTACATTAGTTTCAGGTGTATAAAATAGCAATTCAACATTTATATTCCTTATAATGTGATCATCACAGTAAGTCTAGTAACCATCTATCATGATACAAAGTAATCAAAATAATATTGACTATTTTCCCTATGCTGTATATTATATCCCCATGACTTATTTTTTATAGCCAAAAGTTTTTCCCTCTGTTCTCCTTCATGCTTTTTACCCATCCTCCTCTATAAAATTTATTGAGCACCTACTATATGTCAATCAATATGTTAAGCGCTGGTGATACAACCGTCAACAAAACAGACAAAAAGTTTTGGTCTCATGGAGAGAGATAACAAAGAAAGAAATTAATTGTATTGGGTATCAGATGGTGATAATTGCAGTAGAGAAAAAAATAAAGCAGGAGGAAGGTTTGAGGGGACATTGAGATTTTAGATAGAATGGTCAGAGGCTGCTCCACTGAGCAAAGACCTGAAGGAAGTGAGGGAGTGAACTGTATTAGTCAAGATTCTCCAGAGAAACAGAACCAAGAGGAGATGGTTAATTTGTTTATAAATTATGATGAATTGGATCACATGCTATAGAGACAGAGAAGTTCCTTAATTTTATATCTGCAAACTGGAGACAAGGAAAGCCACTGGTGTAATTCTCGAGGCCTAAGTCTCAGTCTGAGACCAGGAGATGATGATGTTCTAGCTCAATAGTGAGGCAGGGAGAGTGAATTCTTCCTTCCTCTGCCTTTTTGTTCTATTCAGGCTGTTAGTGCGTTGGATAATCCCACCAACTCCAATTCTAATCTCTCCTGAAAACATCCTCGTTGATACACTCAGAAATAATGTTTAAGCAGCTACCAGCCCCTTGTGACCCAGTCAAGTTGACACGTAAAGTTAACCATCAGAAGAATCAGGTGGCAATCTGGACAAAGAGCTTTGAAAGTCAAAGGAACAACATGGGGGATAGTATAACTCTGCAAAAGATTAACAAATACCTTGCTGTTCATTAGGTTCCCTAGGTCTCTACACATTTAGTTCAAGTGTACATGAGGAAAAGAAACCTTGATGATCACATTTCACCAATGTAGTGCTTATAGTTTCAAAGGCTCAAGGCCTTGTGAAATACTGGTAGAAAAATATGCACAAATAGTTACCAAAAGTATATTATGTTATGCATCAGTGACTTTTCCCATGCTAGTTTTGTGACTTTAAGCCAGCCATTTGCTGTTTTGGGCCTTATTCTTTCATTTGGAAAAATGAAGACATGATTATTTCTACCACTGGGGGTTGCTGGGAGGCCCCTATGGGATAATTACTGTGAAAGGGCTTTGTACTCAGATTTCTGAAAATTGCAGGGATTGTTCCTATTGTTCTGAAAAAAGTCCCACCTACCAGTAGATCAAGTTAGTCATTAGCCTGTCCCCAGCACCTCAGCAACTAGAAGGCTGCACTGAGGCCTCAGCCAATGAGAGTTCTATGAGAGAAGTTTAACTCAGGGCTGGAAACAGGAACAGGGATCTTCTGTAGGGTGTAAATATTTTCTGTGTACACCTTGGTGTCAATGCAGATGGATGATGTAAAGGCTTGACACTTTTGGGAGACTGGTTAGATATTCTGTATTCTATGACTGTGTAACAAATTACCACAAATGTGCAAGCTGTGAATAACAAGAATTTATTCTCTTTTAGTTTCCATGGGATCAGGAATACAGGCACAAATTAACCAAGTCATGTGCTTGGACTCTCACAAATCAAGGTGTGGGCTGATCTGGGCCATTTTCTGAGTCTCTGAGGAAGAATCTGCTACCAAACTCATGTAGATTGCTAGCACAATGCAATTCTATGCAGGTATAGACAGATACCCAGTTTCTTTTATGAGTGTCACTCAATGGCCATTCTCAGATCCTAAAGGTCACTTTTTGATCCTTACATGTGAGCTCCTCCATCTTCAAAGCCAACAAGAGTGCAGTGCATTCCTCTTGTTCTTTGAATCTGTTTAATTTCCCCTTCTGCCACCAGCCAGAGAAAACTCTGCTTTCAAAGGACACCTGTGGTTAGATAAGACCAGCTGTGATAACCTGCATATATTAATGTCAACTGACTTGGGACTTTAACTACATCTGCAAATCCCTTTACAACACTACCTAGATTAGTATTTAATTTATTAACTTGAGAATTGATGTCATATAGAACCATCTTTACAATTCTGTCTATCACATGTCTCCACTGAGTTTTTAGAATCATGTCAACAATTTCCCTTTGAGGGCTACTTAAGCCCCATAAAATAAAACAAAGAACACTTCTCATAATCCTAAGTACAGAAAGAGAACAATACTTCTTTCTTCGTATTATCTCTGTGTTTTTTTTCTCTATATGTCTAGCTAAGGCTGTACCTTAGGCACAGGCGCTAGATATATCCAGAAGGAGTTGCAGTTACAACTATCAATCATCATCAATACAGAAGAATCTATTTCTCAGGTAGGAAACTGAATGTCCAAGGCAATGCCCAGGCAGGTGGTGAGAGAAATGTGTCTCATGGTAGTTAGAAAAGAATCATGGCCTATAGGGTCATGGTCCTTCTGGCACAGTGATAGTATGAGACTCCTAAGGGGTAAGAGACTTTTCAAGGCTTGAGGGCTGGGGTTATGTGGTTCTATCTGCCATTTTCCACATAGATATACTCTTTCCATGTCCCTCTGAAAGGTAATTTTAATGCTATTAAGCTAAAATGTTTCTAAATAATGGTGTAGCTCATGGGCCAACTACTGAATGTTGACAGGGCTTGCTGTTGGAAGAAACCATAATGCCCATTTAGAGAGTGATTACCAGTAGATAATCCATCTGGGTATCAGTGGGCACCTGGGTCAGTTGGGGATGGGCCATTTTCTTTTTGAGTCTTCCTACTGGAGTTAAGATAAGTGACTCAGCCCATTACTTATTTTGATGAAAAGACGGCATTTCTCTCTGGATAGTAAATGATGTAAGAAACTTTGTTCCCAAATACTGAGACTAAATCAAGGGTAAAGGGGCAACCTGAGGGCAATGCAGGATCTATCAGACAGTTCCACTGGAAAGCCTCAGTCATCTGCCCCTAACAATCCCCACATAATTTGAAGAAAGAGAAGCTCAGGATAGAAAAGAAATGACATTTCCTAAGTGCAATTATAGCAGTAGTCTGGGTAATTGAGGGAGAAAGACCCTGAATGTTTTACCTCAGGTCTAGGGCAGGAGGGCATTAAACAAACAGACTTATTTAGTTTTAATTGCAGCTTTCTTTTCACAGCTATGATTATACTGAAAGAAAAGTCACATACTTCTTCCTCCAATATAACATCAGATAAACAAATCCAGTGAAGCCAGCACAGCAGATGGAGCAGAGGTAATGTGAATGACTGCATGTAAAACATGAGACTGTTAACAGAATCTCAAGAAAAAAATAATTGATCCTGGTAGTGCCTCATTATGTGACAAGGTGACATTTTGCCTGATTGAGAAAATAGGGCTCCTTTTCTACCTGAATGTGGTGGAATGATCAGGAAGAATTCTTTCAAAGGGCTTCTTATCAGGTTTGATCTACCAAGGTATGAAAAGTACAGTACTTGGCATGCACGAATCACTTGACAACTGTTATTTTCTCTCTTCCTTTTCTTCCCTTTTTTTATTTTATTTGAATTGAGTCAACTGCTGCTACTAAGAGACAGGCATCTACAACTAATGGTTATGTCAAAAGTATCCTTAGAAAGAAAAGTAGCATTAGAAAAAAAAGTGCCATTAAGAATCCAGTGGCCCAACTCTCCTTTGACAGATGAGGAAGACTTTCTGGGTCTCAGTTTCATTTGTCCAAAGAATGGCACTCAGGAGTGGAACTGCAAACCTAGCTCTTGGATTTTCATGGATGATGTTATAAGAAAGTTCATAGGGAAACTAAGGCTTAAAGTAAGGGAGAAGAGATAAATGTTTTGATTTTTTAAAAAATTAAAAAAATGGGCTCAGGAAAACTAAATAGGTCAGTAACCATGTAAGGTTGTAGTGATCAAAAGCTCACCTCCTATCAAAAGGACTAGATCCAGACAATTGTATAGGCTGATTGTTGTATCAGACTTCCCCAGAAAAGATAACCTCTTTCCTCTACATTTTGTTCCAGAGATCAGAAAAAGTGGGAAAAGTGCCCACTTTAGTTAGGCAGGCTAGTATAAACTTGGTGCCAAATCTGGATAGGGACAACAAAGGAGAAAAATAATATTTATGGAAATGTTACTTGAGAATATAGCTAGTGATTGCTAAATCAAGTATTAACTAAGTCTAATAGTGTATTAAAAGCAAAATAAAATGTAAGAAGCAAAAAACAAAAACAAAAATGAAAGATTGCTTCATTGCCCAGTAAAGTTTATCTCCTGGATGCAAGAATGGTTCAGCATCAAGAAATCTGTCAATGTCATTTATCACATTAATGCACTCAGGGCAAACAATGTAAAATATCTTTAGAGATGCATAAGAACATTTTATAAGGTTTAACACCTATCTGTGATAAAACACATTAAAATTATTAGTAAATGGGTCCCCTTCACTCCTATAAAGACCATGTATTCAAAACCCATGGCCAATAGTATACTTAATAGAGGAGAAACTTTAGAAGCATTTACACGTTAATGCGGGAAGCAAGATGAGGATGATAGTATCACATCCCAAATTAATATGAAAGTCCTAGAAAGAAATAATAATATAAAGACCATTAAGGAGGAAACAAAGTGAGTGTATTTGGAAATGATGTGAACATTTACATAAAGAGACCAAGAGAATTAGACAAACTTAAAACAAATGAGAGAGTTCAGCATGTTTACTCAATGAAAATCAATACTCTAATATCAGTAGTATCTTCTATACCACAAGTATCCAATTTGGAAATATAAAGGCACCAATATGGGACTGGGTATATGATATGTGGAAACTGTAAATGATGGAGATATATAGCAGTTAAAGGGGAAGAACTATGAACATGGTAAATCTCAAGGTAGTAAGAATACAGTGATGAGAATAAGATGTGTAATCAGACTACATTACTAGCTACCATTTATTGTGTACTATGTTCTGCACTTTATTCTGAAGTGCTTCCCACTTAAACCTCACCTCAACCCTACCAGGTTGATATTAAGAGGATTCCTTTATTGGTAAGAAAATGGAGGTGATGGGAGGTTAGTAAGTTGTGAAGATCGGGCCCAGATCCAGCTGGCCTGGCTTCCCCCTGTGCTAGTACCTAGAACAGCTTGTGTGGCAGGGCATGGAGTGGCCACAAAATGTAGCATCTTCATGATTTGTCTCCCATGTAACACTGTACCTTAAAGTTTGTAAAGCACCTTCTTGTTCAAGTCCTCATGTGGTCCTCATAAGACATTTACAGATGAGGAAACTGGAGCTCAGAGAGTAAACAACTTGTCCAAGTAAAGGAAGGAACCAGAACAAGAACTCTAATCTTCTGACTTCCACTTCAGTGCTTTTTCCAGTATGCTAGAGCTAGGGATGCTAGGACAAGCCTGGCAACCATCTGGTGTGAAACATCTATTTTTGGCTCTGTTTTAGTTTTTCTTCCTTAATTATCTTTTACATTTCCAAACTGCATGGAGCAATACTTTCGTAAATGCAATAAAACTAAACTATTAGAAGCAAGAAAATTAAGACATAAATTATTTTATTATTAAGTTTAATCGGCATTATTAAATTGCTATAAAAGTTTTGAAACATTTACCCTCAACTTCTGTATTTACCTCATTGCAGTCTGGCACAGATCCATGGACCACACTCTGAACAGTGCTGTTCTAGGGTTGTGCCTTCCATCCCTGCCATTCTTCTCACCTTTCCCCATAAATCCAGGAAGGAAACCTCCTTCCTCCCAGTGATACCTGAGAGATTACCAGAGAGCCACCCATAAGGAGAAAAAATACTTTCAGGATACAAAATAGGGCTAGAAAAGAGGGCCTGTGCCCCCAAGATCCAATAGGCTACTTGGCTCCTATCTTGGAGTATACCTGTGCTAGGGGCAAACGTGCATAATGGAGGGGTTGGGAAAGTATAAATCACTTGAAGGGATGAGAAAAAGTAACAGCAGTAAACAAAGGCAGTTACTGGCTAGTTGATGACAGTTAGAAGAGACCTAGTTATCCACCAGGGTGTTGTGCCAGAACTTTGATTCTGAGGGCTTTAGCTATCCATAACCAACAGGCAGCTGCCCAGTGGGCTCAGAGAAACAACATGGAGGGAACTCTTTGCTCAAAGGTCCCTCTTCCAGTGTAAATGTCTTGCAGATTAATACATGACTTTTCTCTGGACTTTTCTTTCAACAGGTTCAGGGCACTGGGGATAGATTGGGGTTAAGGTCCATTTCATGAGTGTGCAATCAGTGTAGTCACATGGGGCTCATGCTGGATTTAATGCTCTACTGTCACCATTTTGAAATTCTTAATCATTTGGAATAAGAAGCCCCACATTTTCATTTTGTATTATACTCCAAAAATTATGTAGCCAGTCCAGATATGGTGTTTGTGTCCAACAGGGCAACCCACAGAGTGCCACTATAGGAGGCACTGAGTGAGGGACAATCAGGCTGGATTTCCTCCTACAGGACAGAACAAAAATACCAAATCCCCTACAGAGCAGTAGAGAAATTGGCAGTCACTGCAATTACATATTTCTCCTTGCAAGTCAGACAACATCAGTTGTGTGTGAGGGGGCGGAAGATATGGAGCTAACTTATTGAGAATACCTAATGATATGTTAAGCACTGCTCTATTTCCAAGATGAAGTGAATCAAAGGTTGTGGTCTTAATTACACCATTAACATAGATAGTTGCTTTGTGTGCATTATCTTCTTTAATCCACATGCCTAGTCAAGGTAAATGTCATTAACCCCAATTTGTCAACAAAGAAACTGAGGCACTGAACAGTTTAGAGTTTTGCTTTCAAAGCCACACAGATAACACTCATCTATCAGACCCTCTGGGCTCTGTGTGAAAGTAGTGCTGGGCCAAAAGGATGGAATACATCCAGATTTTGGCATCAGCCTTCCAGCAATGAACATTTGAGAGAGCCACCAATGCAGGCTGTAGTCTGTGAGGGATCTACACCTCTGGAAGTGAGAAAGTTTGTGGAGTTATGGAAATCTGGGAGGGTGTGGTGACTTCTATTGGCCTCACACATACATAAGCTCTCTCAGCATGACTGCTTGCCTCCTCCTGAGTAGACCTGCCAGAGACCTCTCACCTATCCCAACCCCCATCTCCTTGTTTCTGGAGCCAAGAAAGACCCCTCTCTGTTCCTCAGTAAAAGGTAGGTATTTGACCCTGTACTTCAGAATTCCTTTGAGTCCTTCTGGATGGCAAAAGTATTTGGAAAATGGGTGGAAGCCAACATGGGAAGGAATACAGGCAAAGAAGAAGGCAATAAATGTCCCAGAGATGTACCCAACTCCTCCAGAAATGCAGCTGCTTTTATTTGGCCTAGGAATTTGTCCCATCCTCTCTAACCACCTAAAGGAGCTTTTAGAACTAATAATAGTGACTAATATAATGGGAATGAGACCAGGCCGAGAAGGGGTCTGCCTCAGGCTGGCCAGTATTGTGTTCTTGACTTTGTACAGGAAAGATTTCACAATATGAGTTCAGATGATTTTGAGATTACATTTATTAAAGCTGGGGATAGGAGAGAGCCTAGTTGATTCTTCTCTTTGGCTCTCCAGAAGTGTTATAGGAAAGAAGTGAGCCACAGAGGGCTTGCTGTTAGAAGAAGCAACAGGAGAGAGCCTAGGCACTGCTCTACTTTGGATCTCTAGGAATGTTATAGCAAAGAAGTGAGCCACACTGGGTTGCATGGACTCATTGAAAAGTAAATGTCACAGTGACAGAAGTGAGTTATGGAGGGGCTGCTTTTAGCTCACTGAAAAGTCAGAGAAAAAAAGACCTTGGAGGCAGATTTAGGGTGTTATCCTGGGAAAAACTACCACTGACCACTGCTTCCCTGATTGCAAGTCTCACGATGGCCATTAGAGTTTAGTATAAAGAAGTAAAGATGCACACGTAAAAGGGAAGAAAAGTATGGCCATGCTCCAGAAACAGTCTGTGCTGGGTGTTTGTCTTGAGAGTTCTTATCTATTTTCTAAAGGCAGGAATTTTAAGGGGAGTCTTAGGAGAAGATCTCAATGGAATGTTCTTCACATTTATGCTGACACACCAAAATGAGATTTATACCCCTGACTTCATCCATACTTGGGTGTCATTGGCATAAATGGCACTGATTTAATTTCTGTTATCTCTTGTAGTAGAATGATTTCAGCTATTTACCCTCTAGTTGGGGAAGAAAAGTGTAAACCATTTACTCTTAATTGTCTTTCCTTAGGGAAGATAGGATTTTGCAGTTTACAATATTGCTGTAAAATGCTTGGCCATTTAACTCTCTGTCTCAGTTTCCCTATTCTGATACAGATCACTGGAGGGGGCTGTAGGAGGAGGTTGTCTGAGGCAATGGTAAACAGTCTAGAATGGGATTGGCTGAGTAGCTGAATGCCTCCAGAGTGCATGGAATTATGGGCCAGAAATTTTAAAATAAAAGAAAGACACTTTATCTCTCTCCTTCCCTCCTTTCTTCCCTCCCTCCCTCTCTCCCTCTCTCTCTCTCTCTCTCTCCTTCTTCTCCTCCTCCTTCTTTTTTCTCCCTCTGTCTCTGTCTCTGTCTCTCTGTCTCTGTCTCTGTCTCTGTCTCTCTCTCTCTCTCTCTCTCTTCTTTGAGGATTCCTGTGTGACTGTGCTACAGCTGCCTACATTTTCTAAAGGATGGTATTTTAGATGGAAGAAGAAACTCTGGGTGCAGCCTAGGATTGTGCTGGCCTGGCAGAGTGGCAGGGTTATTCTTCCTTGGGTTTCTAGAGGGATGAGCTCTGAGGCAGAAGCCTGACATTCTTCCAAAGTTATGTAGCTTTTGTATCTTACATTGTTTTAATTTGTAAACTAACCTTATATAAATGAGATATTTAAAAACTAAGCGGAAGAACTCAGGTGTTAAAAGAGTTTAGCCTTAATTGAAAGGCTTAATTGATTAAAGCTGCAAATAAAGAGTTAAAATATTTTAGCATTAATTGATAGGCTTAAGTGACTAATGCGTGTGGAAAGCTGTTATCCCAAAATTGTGTAACTTTCGAATAAAGACTCCTTTTCTTTATCACTGAAACATTGCCTTCAGAATTTTGTCTAGAGGGTGGTGGCAGGCAGCAGGACTCAACTTGCTGTTCGGTAACAGTTCCACTTGTCCTGGCTTTAGGTGAGTTATGGAAAGCTACTAAACTGTCTCAACTAAGTCTAGGATCTAAGAATGATTATGCTCAAGTGTTGGTGGTCAGGGAATAAATCAAGCAATTCTTCAAACCCATCTATCATACCTTTGAGTAATTTGTCCAAAATTCTCTCCTTTGTAATTGTACATTTACCAATCACTTTCCTTAAGTATAACTTTGTCCAACAAAATTCTATCCCTCCTTTAAGGCATATGGTTCATGTTGATTCTTTCTTAAGCTCTCACTGAGCAGAGTTCATCACTACCTCATTTTTTTTATTATTGTGTCTCCCAGTAATTCAGCTTTATCTTATATTCTGCCAATTGTCTAGTCCTGTGTCTTTCTCTACCATTGGATATTGAACTCTGCGAAGGTAATACCATGTTTCAATCCTCTCTGGATCCCCAGGGTCTGGCTCATAGTAAATGCTCAAGAAGAAAGCCGCTATTCATTCAGCTTTTCTGCTAGAATCAAGAGATTCCTCTTTTAAACCTTATATCAAATAAGGGTATTTGTAAGAATGCTTATCTCTTCAAATGGGCTATAAGATGAAGGCATGGCCAATGTCATCTCTCTCTCTGTCTCCTGTACAGGGAAAACTGTCAGTGAGATTAAATAAAAGAAGTATGGGACAATCCAGCTGATACTATGAAAACTCATAATTTTCTTTGCACACTAAGATGTATTTGGAGAAAATTTACAAAGTCAGCTAAAGCCCTGAATTGTCATAGCACTGTGGGTGTTATAGAGCAGGAAAAATGGGTGAAAAAGTGGGTGAGTGAGGAAATGTGCAAGGAAAGGAGAGAAGGAATAATAGTGTGTGAGCTAGTAAGTGATTAGATGAGAAGAAAAGAAAAAAAACTGAGCCACTAAATAAATAAAGGAGTGAATAAATGACTAGCTTAACTAATTTGATAAGAAGGATGAGTGATTGAATGAATAAGCAAATGTATTTATTTATACATTGTTTTTCCTCTGTATTGGGGGAACTAATTTAGCTTTCTGGGTTTTCTGGTCCCTAAGCAGGAGTTTCAGGCACAATTATGAAGGGTCTCTGCTTTCTAAGGTTTAAATTGCAGTCCAGTTAGGTTGTCTTCAAGGAAATTGTATGTCTCTGTGTGTATAATTTTTAAAAATAATTTACTTATTTATTTATTCATTTATATATTTACATCATTATTATTATTTTTACTTTTCTTATTGTTGTTCAAGTAAAGTTGTCTCCACTTTCCCTCCACCACTCCCTCTAGCCCAGGCATCCCCACCTCCCACCCCTGACCTCACTTGCCTTGTGTTTGTCCATTTGTCCTTTATACATATTCCTGAAAACCCTTCCCCACTTTTCCCCCATTATACCTTCCCTCCTCCCCTCTGGTTACTAACAGTTTGTTATTAATTTCAATGCCTATTGTTATATTTTGTTTGCTTGTTTGTTTTGGTGATTAGGTTCCATTATAGATGATATCATATGGTATTTGTCTTTCACCACCTGGTTTATTTGACTTAGCATAATGCTCTCCTGTGCCAGCCATGCTCTCACAAAGAGTAGGAGCTCCTTTTTTCTTTCTGATGCATAGTATTCCATTGTGTAAATGTACCATAGTTTTTTTTATCCATTTGTTTATTGATGGAAACTTAGGTTGCTTCCAGTACTTGGCTATTGTAAAATGTGCTGCTATGAACATTGGGGTGCATAGGCTCTTTTGGATTGGTGTTTCAGAGTTTAGGATAAAATCCCAGCAGTGGAATTGTAGGGTCAAAAGGTAATTTCATTTCTAGTCTTCTGAGGAAATTCCATACTATTATCCACAGTGACTGCACCAGTCTGCATTCCCACCAACACTGTACAAAGGGTTCCCTTTTCTCCACAACCTCATCAGTACTTGTTGTTTGTTGATTGGTTATGATGGTCATTCTGAGTGGTGACAGCCATCTCATGGTGGTTTTAATTTGCACCTCTCCGATGGCTGGTAATACTGTGCATCTTTTCATATGTCTCTGGACCCTTTGTATGTCCTCCTTGGAGAAGTGTCTGTTCAAGTCCTTTGCCCATTTTTTAATTGGGTTGTTTGTTTTCCTGGACCGGAATCGTGTGAGTTCTTTGTATCTTTTGGAGATTAAACCCTTGTCTGAGGTATCATTGAAAATATGTTTTCCCATATGATTGGTTCCCTTTTCATTTTAATGCTGTTTATTTAGCCATGCAGAAGCTTTTTATCTTGATAAGGTCCCATTTGTTTATTTTTTTCTTTATGTCCTTTGCTCTAGGAGATATATTGGTGAAAATATTGCTGCATGAAGTATCTGGGATTTTCCTGCCTATGTTCTCCTCTAGGACTTTTATGGCATCACAACTTATATTTAAGTCTTTTATCCACCTTGAATTTATTTTTGTGTATGGTGTAAGTTAGTGATCGAGTTTAATTTTTATTTATTTTAATTTTTTACCTTATTGGTATTTTTATTTTATTTATTTTTTTATTTTAGTTGTTCAAGTATAGTTTTCTGTCTTTTACTCCCATCCCAGTCCATCCCCCCCCCAGTGCTCCCCACCTCCCTCCCATTTCCACCCCACTTAGTTTTTGTCCATATGTCCTTTTGTCCATATGTTCCTGTGACCCCTTCCCCTTTTCCTCTGAAATTTCCTCCCCTCTCCCCTCTGGTTACTGTCAGCGTGTTTTCTATTTCAATGTCTTTGCTTATATTTTGCTGGCTTGTTTGTTTTGTTGTTTAGCTTCCTGTTAAAGGTGAGGTCATATGGTATTTGTCTTTCACCACCTGGCTTATTTCACTTAGCATAATGCTCTCTGGTTAATTTTTTGCACGTAACTGTCCAGCTGTCCCAACACCATTTGGTTAACAGGCTATTTTTACTCCATTTTACTGAATGTATTGACATGAGTTTATTTGTGGACTCTCTATTCTGTTCCATTGGTCTATGCGACTGTTCTTATGCCAGTACCAGGTTGTTTTGATTACAGTAGCCTTGTAATACAATTTGTATCAGGCATTGTGATCCCTCCTACTTTGTTCTTCTTTCTCAAAATTACTGAGTCTATTTGGGATTGTTTATGGTTCCAGGTAAGTTTTTGAAATGTTAGTTCTATATCTGTGAAATATGCCATTTGTACTTTAATAGGGATTGCGATGAATCTATAAATTGCTTTGAGTAGTATGAATATTTTGATGTTGTTATTTATTCCCATCCATGAACTTGGTACCTGTTTCCATTTGTTTGTGCCTTCGTTAATTTCTTCTTTCAGTGTTGTGTTGTTTTCTGAGTATAGGTCTTTCACCTCCTTGGCGAGGTTTATTCCTAGGTACTTTATTTTTATTGTTGATATATGAAATGGGATTTTTTTCCTGACTTCTGTTTCTGATATTTCATAGTTGATATACAAAAATACCTTTGATTTCTGTATATTGACTTTGTATCCTGTTGTTTTGCCAAATTCACTTATTCAGTTGAAAAGTTTTTTTGGTGGAGTCTACACAGTTTTCTATGTACACTATCATGTCATCTGCAAGCAATGACAGTTTTGCTTGCTTCTTTCCAATTTGGATGACTTTTATTTCTTTTTCTTGTGTGATTGTTGTGGCTGGGACTTCCAATACTACGTTGAATAGAAGTAGAGAAAGCAGACATCCTTGTCTTACTCCTAATCTTTGTGGGAAAGATTTTATATTTTGTCCATTGAGTATGGTATTGGCTGTAGGTCTTTCATATATGGCCTTTATTTTGTTGAGGAATGCTCCCTCAATTCCCACTTTGCTGAGTGTTTTTATCATAAATGGGTGGTGCAACTTATCAAATACTTTTCCTGCATCTTGATATGATCATGTGATTTTGTCTTTCCTTTTGTTTATGTGATATATTATGTTTATTGATTTGTGAATATTGAACCATCCTTTCATCCTTGGGATGAATCCCAGTTGATCATAGTGTATCATATTTTTAATGTATTGCTGGGTGTGGTTTTCGAATATTTTGTTGAGGAACTTATCATCTATGTTCATCAGTGATATTGGCCTGTAGTTTTCTATCTTTGTTGTGTCTCTATGTGGTTTTGGGATTAGGATGATGTTAGTTTCATAAAAAGAGTTTGAGAGTCTTTCATCTTTGTGGGTTTTTTGGAATAGTCTGTGAAAGATAGGGGTTATCTGTTCCTTAAATGTTTTGTAAAATTCTCTTGTGAAACCATCTGGCCCAAGGCTTTTGTGAGTTGGGAGGTGTTTTTTTTATTACTTCAACTTTCTCAGCTGTTATCAGTATGTTCAGGTTCTCTGCTTATTCTTAGCTCACCTTCGGGAGATTATATTTTTCTAGAAATTTGTCCATTTTTCCTAGATTTTCAAATTTTTTGGCACATATTTCTTCATAGTAAGCTCTTACAATCTTTTGTATTTCTGTGGTATCAGTTGTATCCTCTCCTCTGTCATTTCTGATTTTGTTTATTTCTGTCCTCTCTTTTTTTCTTGATGAGTCTGCTTAAAGGTTTGTCAATTTGGATTATCTTTTCAAATAAGCAGCTCCTGGATTTATTGATCCTTAGAATTGTTCTTTTAGGCTCTACGTCATTTAATTCTGCTCTGATTTTGGTTATTTCTTTCCTTCTTATTGCTCTGTGATGTCTTTGTTGTTGTTTCTCCAGTTCTTGTGGGTGTAGGATTAGGCCATTTATTTGTAATGTTTCTATTTTTTTTTTTTTTAGATATGCCTGTATTGTTATACACTTCCCTCTTAGGGGACTGCCTTCTCTGTGTCCCATTAGTTTTGGAATGTTTTGTGTTCATTTTCATTTGTTTCCAGAAACTTTTTAATTTCTTCATTGATCTCATTATTAACCCATTCATTGTTTAAGAGCGTGCTATTCAATCTTCATGAGTTTGAGTATTTTCCAGTTTTTTCCTTGAGTTTGTTTTCTAGTTTCAGTCCCTTGTCGTCAGAGAAAATGCTTGATATGATTTCAATTTTCTTGATTTTGTTAAGGCTTGTTTTGTGTTATCCTGTGGTCTATCTTTGTAAATGTTCCGCATGCATTTGAAAGAATGCATGTTTAACTTCTTTGGGATGAAAGGTTCTACATATATAGGTTAAGTCCATTTGATCTTGGAAATAGTTCAATGCCACACTATTTCTGTTGATATTTTGTTTGGAAGATCTGTCAATTTTTTACAGTGGGGTATTTAAATGCCCTATTGTAGTTGTATTCCTGTCAATATCTTTCTTGAAGTCCTCCAAGGTTTTCTTTATGTATTGGGTGCTCCTATGTTGGGTGCACATAAATTTACAATGTTTACATCTTCTTGATGAATTCTTCTCTTGAGTATTAAGAAGTGCCCTTCTGAGCCTTTCTTTATGGCCCTTGTTTTGAAGTCTATTTGCCTGATATGAGTATTGATACCCTGGCTATTTTCTTCCTGTCCATTTGCTTGAAATACTGTTTACAACCCTTCACTTTCAGTCTGTGTAGGTCTTTTGTTCTGAGGTGGGTCACTTGCAGGCAGCATATGTGTGGGTCATGTTTTGTTATCCATTCAGCTATTCTATGTCTTTTGATTGGAGCATTTAATCCATTTACATTTAAGGTTATTATTGATAAGTACTTATTCATTGGCATTTTACTTCCTTTATACCTGTGTTCCTCTCTCTCATTCTTTTCCTTCCTTTGCTTTTTAAAAATTTCTGAAAGATTTTATTTATTTATTTCCAGACCTAGTGGAAGGGAGAGAAAAAGAGAAGGTGAGAAACATCAGTATGTGGTTGCCTCTCACACACCCCCAACTGGGGACCTGGCCCACAACCCATGTTTGTGCCCTGACTGGGAACCGAACCACTAACCATTTGGTTTGCAGGCCCTCACTCAATCCACTGAGCCATACCAGCCAGGGTTTTTCTTCCTTTTTTTTAAAGCAATCCCTTTTAGCATCTCTTGCAGTGCTGTTTTGGTACAGGTGCATTCTTTGAGCCTTCTTTTGTCAGGGAAACTCCTTATTTTAACTTCCATTTTAACTGAGAAACTTGCTGGATAGAGTAGTCTAGGTTGCAGCCCTCTGCTTTTCATTAGTTGGAATATTTCTTGCCAATCCTTTCTGGGTTGTAGTTTTTCCATTGAGAAGTCAGCTGCTAGTCTTATCGGTGTTCCCTTGTATGTTACTTCCTGGTTTTACCTTGCTTCTATCTTTGTCTTGGAATTTTACCATTTTAATTATGATGTATCGTGATGTGGGGCTTTTTGGGTTCCTCTTGATTGGGACCCTCTGTGCTTCCTGGATATGTGTGACTTTTTCTCTTATCAATTAGGGAAGCTTTCCACCATTACTTTTTCAAACAGGTTTTCTATCCCTTGCTCTTCTTCTTCTCCTTACAGTATTACTATTATATGCATATTATTATGTTTCCAGTTTTCCTGCAGTTTCCTTACAACCTCTTCATTATTTTCTGAACCTTTTTTTCCTTTTCTTGCTCTTTCTAGGTGTTTTTTTCTACCTTGTGTGCTAGGTTGCTGATTCGATCCTCTGCTTCATCTAGCCTGCTTTTGAATCCTTCTACTGTGTTCTTCAATTCAGAAATTATATTCTTTACTTCCTCTTGTCTTTTGCTGATATTTTTTATTTCCTTCTTTATGTTGATATACTTTGCAGTGAGTTCATCATAGTTTCCATGTAGTTTTTGGTAATACTCAGTGAGCTCAGCGAGCTTCATTATAACCATTGGTTTGAACTCAGTATCTGATAGTTGACTTGCCTCTATTTCATTTAGAATTTTTTCTTAGGCTTCATCCTTTCCTTTCATTTAGGATTTTTAAAAATCTTCCCATTGTTTGTGAGACTCTTCTTGTTAGCTTCCACTACTTAAATTGATCTGTTTGGACTCCCTTTCTTTGTGGTGTGAACTTCTATAGTAGAATACCTGTGAGATTCAGTGGTGCAATCTCCTTGATCTCCTGAACTTGCTGCTCTTGGGATGCAATTTATGTTTGCTCTCTGGTTGTATTTAGGTTTGATCATTGTTAGGTCATTTTTTGATGGCTCTTTCCCTCCAGTTGGTTGACTGAGGGTCACTCCACCCACCATGTCCTTTATGCTGTTGTGCAGTTGTGGACAGGTTGTTTTGAATTGGTTTTCCTGTATGTCTGAGGTTATAAGGCTTCTCTCTCTCACTATTAATCAGTTGTTTGTTCTGGGTAATTTTTCCATAGCTTAGTTGTAATTTCAGATTGGTCCTGGGAGGAGGTTAGCATGACTTCCCCTCACTCCTCCACCTTCTTCTTTTATTATCTGTGGGTAATAGAACCCACCTTTGTTGGTGGGTTCTCTCTTCCAGTAGGTCTATTGGTGTTCACAATTCCCACCTAATCTTGTTTGTAATCAGTGGCAGGGAGGAAAGCAAAATGGATTAAGACAACAGTAGGGAATTCTATGGGATTTAAACTAGCAACCCTTAGAGAAGAGAAAGGAGATCCTTTGGATAAGTATAGTGCTAACTGTGATATTTCACCCAAGTAGCCACTTTTTATAAAAGGTGGAAAAGAGATAAGACTTTTGTTAGAGGGGGTAAGGGTATTGAGCTGAATCCAGGGAACGAGCACTTGTGGTAGGTCAGATTATGAGATTTAGTGAGAGTAAAGGATGAAAAATAGATGTAGTGTGTGAGAGAATGGAGTTATCCAAAAGAGTAATAAAGCTGTGGAAGATAGTGAAATGGGCTAAAATCATGGAGGAGTGCTCTGTAGTATTTACGATTCTATGGAATAACAATTTTTTACAACAATACTGGAACAACAATAATATGACAACAACTATATGATCTGAATAACAAGAATAGGAAGTAGATGGCCAAGAGTAGTGTGCTATTGGAACACAAGTGAAGTGAAAGTACAATTAAAATGTAATATGAAAGAGAGAACAAGGAAAACCAGTGAAACAATGCAATTAAACAAACAAGTAAAACAAAGAAAACTAAACAGAAAGAAGAGAAATAAAAAATACTAATAAAATAGAAGTGAAAATAATGAAAAAATAATAATGCAAACAAAAAATAACATGCAACTTCTCTAGAATAGCAAAGTGAAATTTGTCTCAGTTTCTCAGTTGGGGTGAGAGTTGTGTTCCCTCTTTGGGTCTGTCTCTTTATCTTTCACATTCCAAGTCTTATTGTCACACTTGGGGGAAAAAAGAGCCTCCTGCTGACTCTAAACCCATCAAGCAAGTTTTGCTTGTCTTCCTGAATGATGAAGACTGAGGGGGGTAGGCTTTGCTTTTCCCCATTCCTGTGGTTTGGGGAGGATGGGGGCCAGGTCTGGACCACAATATTCACAGTTGCCCAGCCTCTAACCCATGTCCTCCATGAGCTTCCAGGCCCCCATTGTCCATCTGTGCCAGGCCAGTGCCTTTATTCCACTAGTTGTACTGTCCTTGAGGTGCACTTATTAGAGGCAACTCACACATCTTCTTCTCCCTCTTTTCTGTCCTAGATATTGGACACTCTCAAAGTCTCTGCAGGGTAATTCAGCTCCCCCACTGAGTTAAGTCTTTCTGGATACTGCTAATTCCCTGAGCCCTACCGTCTTCCTCTGAATGATCCATGTAGGGCACCTCCTCCTTCTTAGTGAGCCACCCATGCATGGCAGGGGGTGGTGGGAAGGGGTTGGCAGATGTGTGAAAGAGTTCCTTAAACAGTGACTGAGAGCTTTTTTTTTTTTTTTTAAGTAAAATCCTCTTTTTAAGCCCTCTGTTCTTAACAAGTGCCTGGCTTTTCACACAGCCCAACTTTCTCACCAGATCAGAGACTATCTGGGTCAGGGTCCATCATGACCCAGCTCTCTCCCTTCTCCAAGTGTCACACAGCTCCCCCATTTCTCTGGTAATGACCTAGCTTGTGACCACAGTCCCAGCAGGTGAACACCACCTCCGTGCATCTCCCACTTCATCTTCATTCCCCACAGCAACTTCAAGCATCCAAATCCATCCTGGTGCCACTCTGTACTCCCTGTTTTGTAGGGCAAGAGGGTGTTGATATGGCTCTTATCCAAAGATTCTGCACAGGTACTGAACTGGGAACCACAGCAGCCTTGGTCCCTGCGCTGGTCCCAGGGACCTTATGGTCTTAATACAATCTCCTTACCTTCAGTTTTTCAATGTCATCTTCAATGTTGGCCTCCAAACTTCATATAAGCTGGGATTCCATTGGCTGTTTACTCTGTTCCTCAGAAGATTGCCTAGGTGTTCCACCTGTGTGCAGGGGGAAGTAGGCTCTGCTCCAACTTAGCATGCCACCATCTTCTTGCTTCTATTTATTTATTTTTAGAGAGAGGGGAAGGGAGGGAGAAAGAGAGGGAG
>PVKM010026951.1:0-19046 GCA_004027735.1 Carollia perspicillata | reverse complement strand
CTGAAACACAAGAAAGCCACGTGCAAAAGAATAAATCTAGACTGCTATTTGTCCCTATATTTAAAAAGCCTCACTATTGATCAAAGGCCAAAATATAAGACCTGAAACAATAAATACATAGAAGAAAACATAGGTACTAAATTGATGGACTTTTGTCTTAAAGAGGATTTTATGAAATTGACCCCAAAGGTAAGGAAAGTAAAAGTAAGAATAAATAAATGGGACTACTTAGCAAACTAAAAAGTTTTTGCACAACAAAAGAAATCATCAATAAAACAAAAGGGCACAAACTAAACTGGAGAAAATATTCCCATATAACACTCCTGATAGAAGGTAATATCCAAAATATATATTTTAAAAATTCAATTAAAAAATTGGACAGAGGACATGAATAGACACTTTTTCCAAGAATATATAAAAATGGCCAACAGATGTATAAAAAGACATTCAAATTCACTTGCTATTAGGGAAATGCAAATCAAAACTACAGTGAGATACCACCTCGTGCCTGTTAGAATTGTTATTGACAAGACAAGAAATAATAAATGTTGAAGAAGCTACGTATAAAAAGGACACTTCACGCACTGCTGTGGGGAATGTTAACGAGTACAGTGACCATAGAAAAACAATATAGAGATTCCTCAAGATATTAAGAGTAGAGCTACCATAATACCCAGCAATGCTTCTTCCAGGTATCTACCCAGAAAATTTAAAAACATATATTTGTAAAGGGTATGTACCTCTATGCTCAGTGCAGCATTATTTACAGTGGCCTAGACATGGAAACAACCAAAGTATCATCACTGGATGATTGAATAAAGAAAAGATGAAAAACATTGCCATTGTCACAACACAAATGGGTCTTGAAAATATCATGTTAAGCAAGATAAATAGATGGAAAAAGTCAAGAAATAAATTATTTCACTAATATGTAGAATATGAAACTGAAAGCAACAAATGAACAAACAAGACAGACAGACAAACAACTCTTAGACCCAGAAAACAGTATGGCGGTTACCAGAGAGAATGGGGTGAGGAGGTAGTAAAGATGAAGGGAATCAAATGCATGGTGATTGAAAGAGATTGATTGGGCTTTGGGTAGTAAACACACAATGCAACACACAGACGAGGTATTTTGGAATTGTACACTTGAAACCTATATAAAATTATTAACCAATGTCACCCCAATAAACTGAATTAAAATATTTAAGAATACATGCTGGAATATGACACCAAAATTTGAGAACAAACACCAAACATATTATGATGGTTAATATCTGTGTATTAGTCATCTGTGTATCTCCAGAATTGAACACAATGGTTGGTGCCCAATCATTGTTTTCTGAGTAAATCAATGATTCAATACAGAAAACAAAGAACAGGATATTTTAGACATTCCAAACCTTAGAGCGAGTATAATAACAGAAACCATTTGCAAATGATTCGTTTCTCAGATTAGGAAACGAAATCTTGTTGATGGAGAAGGTTGGTGACTTCAGGTTACGTCCTTTTGACCTTGAAGGACTAATAAGCAGCCATCAGGCAATCTTGATCCAGAATTCAGTAGGTATTTGGATTTGGGTTTTGGTTCAACAGATGGGCTTTAGAGGTGGAAGGACGAAAAATAAAGCAGCAGGTGGATGGGCAATGGGATGAAGTAATACAAACACATTATTAAAATTGTACAAGATGGTGGAAGGTGGTGTGTGCTTGAGAGGAAGAATGAACTGGTCAGTAGAGACAGAACAATTATTGGCTAGCATCTTTGGAGGGAGGGGTAAGGTGGGATTGTCAGAGGGAACTAGTAATAACAGCGATATATGGAGTGTGAGGATAAATTAAATCTGTTTTGGGAAAGACCACAAAACAAGCTAAGCCATTTGTTTCAAACTGCTTGTCCTATTATTTGCCTTAAGTTGAGGAGCAAATTTAACATTGATAAATTTAAGGAGAGAGAGTTCAGGGAGATGGGGGGAGTGCTTGCAAGCAGATAGGTCAGAAATCAAACTAAAAATAAGAATAAAAATCTCTATTCCCAAGTCCATAAACTGAATTATCTAGAGGAGACTTCAGAGGCCAGATAAATCCCCAAACAACTTTAATTTAAAATATCCTGAGAACCACATTGTTTAAGTTATTCCCTTGATTCCAATCTGCTATCAGCAAGTATCAGAAAGGTACCCAAGATAAGAATAAATTTGAGATTTACTATTATTGAGCCAAATTTTCTTGTTCTACATCCATGGGGTGAAACAAATGTTTCTTCTGAAGGAGTATAAAAAGAAAAATGAAAAAAAGAACAGGACTTCTTTAACCTGCACCTTTTAGGAGATCCACACTCCTAAAAGCTTCAGGGCAGTTCACGGCTTTTCTCTGAAGTCAGGTCTATGCCACATCACTCATTGTCTAGGTCTAAGAACTGACATCTGGAGGGGATGTCTCCTAAATAGTGCTAGCATATTATCTGCTAGAATGAAGAGTTTTATTAAAGCAATCATTTTTTATCTTTACTTTTATCTGGAAAATCACAGCTTGGCAATCCAGGTTTGGTGTGCAAACTGCGTGGGTTATAAACACCAGTTCAGTCACTTACCAGATGTACGACTGTGACAATATTAACTAGTCTACCTTGGCATTAGTTTCATCATCATAAAATGGGGATAATAATATTACCAACATCATGGGTTGTCACAGGATTGAGAAACGATATACACAGTACGGTTAGAATAGTGCCATATAGAGGGAACATTGAATATTACTGACACTAAAAGGAAGGCATGAAGAAATTCATACTTTAAGAAATCCATCTCTCTCATCAGTGGCTAGGATACAGGATAAGATAGAGCTTCTGGAGGTTAGGAGAAAGAAACTTCATAATAATTTAGCCACAGAAAAAGCAATGAAGAAAGGGGATGTTTGCTAACGGTATTACGAGGAAAGAATGCTTGCACAGAATGCTTAGGCACTGATCTGACATGGAGGTTGGACGTGGGGGCAGACAGGCTGCTACTTTAAATTCAAAACAGAGTGAGAAGGAGAATGGAATTCAGTGACTGAAATATGGAGAAGAGGAGGAAGAAGGTAAAATGTTTATTTTTGTTTAGGGAGTAGATTGACAAAAAATTTTCTCTCGTTACTGCCAAACAGAAAAGTTCATGTTTACCCCTAATTCATGCACATTGATGCATTTATAGAATTTTATAAACTATTATCAAATAATGTAAAAATATAAAGAAACATATTTATCAGTTTATGTCTACATAAGAGAAGTTTGCCAATAACTGTTTTAAAATTAATGGTAGATGTATAACGGGCTTTGAAGGCCAATTTTCTTGCTTTAAATTTCAGCATATGGTCTGTATAGGGAAGTAATAAATGTGTCCTACACAAGAATGTTCCTGAGTAGCAGATAAACAAAAGCTGTAATCTGGGTTTTAATATAGCTAAAAAGTGACTACCACTGGGTAGCTGGCACTCTAATGGATTACATTTCTCAGGCACTGAGTGATCCTGTACTGAAATTGAAAAGATGCCTCTGAGAACCACAATTGCCATGCCTAGTATTGCAAATTAGTAGCATCCCTGAGAGTAAGAAGTTGGTGAGGATGATATTAGTTTAAAAAATGTTCTCTTTCCTTAATATATACATAAACTGGATTGTTTCTAAAAATTTGAGTTGTTTTTGAGGTGAATGCATATGTCTGCATACACTGTGTTTTCTCTGTGTTGGATACAACCATTATTTGCAGACTGTCAGGCAATAGAGGAGACAAAGCTATACCTCATTCTTATAGAAGCCTAAGAGAGAAATGCACTTGGAGAGATTAAACCAACACTGAACTCTACATTTTTGGGAAACTTCCTCCTAAGGTATATGGGGGCCTATGGATTAGCTGAGTGGAGAGAGAAGACCCCATCTATAGAGGGTAGAGTGTAAATTGACACTGTGAAGATTCATAACAAAGATTTTCTTGAAAAGGATCGACCTTATAACCAAGGTCAAGATTAGGAAGTGAGGAATATTCATGTGGGAATTTCCTATAAGTGGTTTAATTTAGAAGTTGTTTTTCCCTTTTGAAGTTTGAGAGCAGTTATATTTAGCATTAAGTTTTTAATTGATTCTCCTATATTATATTCTGTTCAGTTACCTCAAACTTTTAGTGAATCAATTATATCTGTAAGCCTTTGTGCTTGTATTATGGGGAATTTATGAAACAGATGAGAGGCATGGCCTGACCAGATTACTCTTCCAAGGAGGCCAACACAGAAGTAGCTCAACCCAGGAATACAGTGACATGAAGGCTGGGTTGTGATAGGCACAGCCGAGTGAATGAGATCAAAGGGGCCTGGGAAGCTCCAACAGGAGCATGGTTATCTTAGAAAGTTTTGCCATAGATGACAACTCAGAAACAGAAGTTAAATGACTGCTCTTTTCCCAAACCCTATACAAGTAGATGGCTTTTGAGTGTATATCTTAGGTGGAAAAATGAAAGACATCAACAGTTGATTAATATAAGATTGCTACCACCATATATATTCATTACTTTTCTCTTACTGCAATGTACACTGGACAATTACGAATAATACATTCAGAGGTTTGAGGAATTTTCCAAATTTAAAAATATTTCCACAGAAAATTATATCACTTTCATATTTGTAATGTGGATATCATATTAACAACTTCATCCTGATGTTTTGAGGATTAAATAAAATCATGTGTTAGGTATAGATATGGTAGTTTAATTAGACTCACTCCCATACACTAGTGCTATCACAAGTCAGTTCCGAAGAGTTTCTCAAGAAAATTACAGACTTTCAGCCAAGATGGAGGCATAGGTAGACACACTATGCCTCCTCACACAATCAAAAGAAGGACAACAACAATTTAAAAACAAAAAAGCAACCAGAACTGACAGAAAACCAAACTGTATGGAAGTCCGACAACCAAGAAGTTAGAGAAGACACATTCATCCAGACTGGTAGGAGGGGTGGAGTCCGGAAGCCCGAGGACAGAGAGGACTCTTGGCAAGGCAGTGACTAGAGGACTCGGGCAGGCAAGTTGGCAGTTGGCAGACCCAGTGAGGTGGTGAATTGTGGAGTGGGGCGCACAAGGCTGCAGCTGGTCGACAAGGCAGCAATGGACAGACTGGCAAGGTGGCAGATTGCAGAATGTGGGAGGTCTCACATTCATGTGCAAATAAACCTGGAAGAAACAACCGGGGAGAAGAATGGATTGTGGAATGCAGGGCCCCAGCTCAGGGAAGTAAAGCCTCAAACCACTGATTGAAAACACCTGTGAGGGTTGACGCAGCGGGAGAAACTCCCAGTCTCACAGGAGAGTTCATTGGAGAGACCCGCCCACCTGGGAATCAGCACCAGAAGGGCCCAATTTGCTTGTGGGAAGTGCGGGGGAAGCGACTGAAATCTGGCAGAGAGCAGAGCAAGTGGCATTGTTCCCTCTTCGACCCCTCCCCTACAAACAACATCACAACTCAGCTGCCAGGTTTATCCTGCCCTGGTGAACACCTAAGGCTCTGCCCCTGCTATGTAACAGGCATGTCAAAACAAAAAATAAATGGCCCAAATAAAAGAACAGATCAAAGCTCCACAACAAATACAACTAAATGACAAAGAGAGAGCCAACGTATAAGATGCACAGTTCAAGGCACTGGTGATCAGGATGCTTATAGAATTGGTTGAATTTGGTCACAAATTAGATGAAAAAACGAAGGCTATGCTAAGTGAAATAAAGGAAAATGTACAGGGAACCAATAGTGATGTGAAGGAAACTGGGACTCAGATCAATGGTGTGGACCAGAAGGAAGAAAGAAACAACCAAACAGAAAAGAATGAAGAAACAAGAATTCAAAAAAATGAGGAGAGGCTTAGGAACCTCCAGGACATCTTTAAATGATCCAACATCTGAATTATAAGGGTGCCAGAAGGAGAAGAGGAAGAGCAACAAACTGAAAACTTATTTGAGCAAATAATGAAGAACTTCCCCAATCTGGCAAAGGAAACAGAGACTTCCAGGAAGTCCAGGAAGCCCAGAGATTTCCAAAGAAGTTGGACTGAAGGAGGAACACACCAAGGCACATCATAATTACATTAGCCAAGATAAAAATGAAGGAGAGAAGCAGCAAGAGATAAGGGGACAGTCACATACAAAGGAGTTCCCATCAGATTGTCAGCTGATTTCTCAAAAGAGACCTTACGGGCAAGAAGGGACTGGAAGGAAGTATTCCAAGTCATGAAAGGCAAGGACCTACATCCAAGATTGCTCTATCCAGCAAAGTTTTCATTTAGAATGGAAGGGCAGATAAAGTGCTTCTCAGATAAGGTCAAGTTCAAGGAGTTCATCATCACCAAGCTCTTATTATGAAATGTTAAAGAGACTTATCTAAGAAAAAGAAGATAAAAAATATAAACAGTAAAATGACAGCAAACTCACAATTATTAACAACCATGCCTAACACAAAAACAAAAGCAAACAAAGCAAACAACTAGAACAGGAAGAGAACCACAGAAATGGAGATCACATGGAGGGTTATTAACAGGAGAAGGGGAGGGGGAGAGAAGGGAAAAAGTTACAGAGAATAAGTAGCATAGATGGTAGGTAGAAAATAGAAAGGGAGAGGGTAAGAATAGTACAGGAAATGTAGAAGCCAAAGAACTTATATGTATGACCCATGGACATGAACTAAAGCAGGGAATATGCAGGTGGGAGGGGAGTGAAGGGGGTAAATGGGACAACTATATGTAATAGCATAATCAATAAAATATATTTTTTAAAAAAAGAAAAAATTTCCAGTGATGCAGACCTTTAGGGTTGATCATTTTATTAATTAATGTAGACAAGGTTATGCTATAGTAGCTTGAGAAATGCTATAACAGACTAAGTCATACTATGGTACCCCACATCTCAATGACTTAACTCAATGAAAGTTTATTTGTTATACATGCAAAGATTATAACAGGACAGTTGTTCCCAGATGGCTTTCTTCCATATGAGAACTCTGTATTACAAGTGGCTTTGTCTATGATGCCATCTCTACACAAGGCCTCTCCCATACCACCATGCAGGGGAAAGGATAGAGCAGGTCTCATACTAGCAATTAAATGCTTTGCACAGGAAACATACACATTCCTTTTGCTCCTAACCACTTGGCAAGAAGAAATCAAATTAACTGGCCTAATGCAAAAGGACTAGAGAATGCAATCTTCTGTGTTCTTCTCCTTCTTGAAGGAGAGAACCAGACATTGGAAAGCCAATTAATGTCTACCAAATCCATAAATAGACTAAACCATAATACTTTTATTCAATAAATGACAGCATGGATGGAGCTGGAGAGCATTATACTAAGTGAAATAAGTCAAGCAGTGAAAGACAAATACCATATGATCTTACCTATAAGTGGAACCTAACCAACAAAACAAACAAGCAAGCAAAATATAACCAGATACATTAAAATAAAGGACAAACTGACAGTAATCAGAGGGGGAGTGGGAGGCGATAATGGAGGAAAGGGGGGAAGGGTCATCAAGGAACAGGTATAAAGGACACATGGACAAAGCCAAAGTGGGGTAGGATTGAGGGTGGGAGGTAGGGATGGCTAGGGTTGGGGGGTGGGGGGTAGTGGGGAGGAAATGGTGACAACCGTGCTTGAACAACAATAAAAAAAAAGAAAAGTAAAAGAATGAAAATCGATATCATAAAAATAATAAACATAAGAAAGTTTGATTTCAAAAAAAGAAAAGAATATATGCTATTCTTTGAGCTCCTATGATGTGGGAACTACATCCTTGAGTTCTTCCAAAGCTTCTCTGTGGAGCCCTATTTATTTAGTGGTAAGTTGCTCATCGATATAAGAGATAATTGGGTAAGACGGTGAGGGATATTGAAATTGAGATGTGATAATCTGAAACTAATTGATCTATATATGTTTAACAAATCTACAAATCTTCTGAGATAAACATATAAAAGATAGATAGATGATTGATGGCAGAAAGGAAGGAAGGAAGGAGATAGAGCAGTAAGTTGATTGCTCCTTATGTGAGACTTTAATGAATCAAACCGTTACTAATAATTTCAAAAACAGACACGTGGATTTTAACTCAATATCAGAAAAAATTTTAAACTATCAAAATGTTCATAAGAAATTAGGTAGTCTTGAAATATAGTAAGTGGTCTATTCCTTAAAGTATTAGCATAAATTTTTATGACAATTCATCAGGAAGTTGTCAACAAGCATCAAATTTTAGGTAGGGACAGAAAGGTGGAGCATAGTGTTGTATGCCTTATACCATATTCCTGTAAAAAACCTATAAAACATTAGGTGAATATTTAAAAACAAAAATTCTTAAAAGCCACATTATTATTATTATTCCCATATAATGTAAGGATTCAGTTATTAAGCTAGAAATAAATTTAAGGTAAACATACAATTACCTCTTTAAGGCAGAATTAGATTATACAATACTTAATGTCAATTGTTTTTCCTTCCTAAGAATGTTCTACTCATTCTGCATCTTTTCAACAAGATACAATAGGTTAACAGGCCACTGATGTGCATTTCAAAAATATTTCAGACCTTTAAGTTTTTGTTTGTATTTGAAGAGATGAGAATAAATTTTATGCGCTGAGAACACCAATTGAATTAATGATTCTGAAATCATATAAGCCATTGCCATATTACAATTTGAGTAACACAAAATTCAAAGCAGTTTAGGTAACATAAAATACTGAATAATCATGAAAATTAGTGGATTGTGAAATGAATGACCACCTACCGTCACCGATGAAGCTGGCCCAAGACTCTCCAGTTTATTAAAGAAGGCATAAAGTATATGAGAGTGAAAGAATTTACAATGCCTGAAGCTCAAAACACACCCACTCAATTGTTTTCTTGATGCTGTTTGCAAACTATTACAAAAGAACATTATCTATTTTACTGGTCATTTGAGTTTTTACATCAAATAAATCCGCACATTGCTTTATGCCTAGCAATGCCATTTCATCATTTAAATCATGCAGCTTGAATTTGGACTGACTCATAATCTGAAGCTCCTAGACATTTAAATCTTACCACTGATGTCATGTTTGGTTTCCAGACAGTTGGCTAAATTAATTTTACTCACCTCATTCTCCACCTCCTCAACTGAATCAGAGTGGTATCCATGGAGAATCTCCTGCACCATACTGTGCCCATTTTCCAAGTTGTACTAAACTAAAAAGCAACCAGTTACACACTATGCTTTGGAGGATCCAAGACAATATGATAGTATTCTGATACTATTATTCTGATACTGAATTAGGGCATCATGTAAACATGATAAATATTGACTGAAAGGAAGAACATCTGCTCCTCAATGCATCCGGACAACATTCATAGAGGTTCATCCTCTCGGGAAGAGTGCTTTCAGCTATGAGCAGCAGAATGGTCATCCAAGAGTACTGAGTAATAAGTGCATTTAATTATCTCATGTAAAAGAAATCATGAGATAGGTAGAAAGAGGTCATATGCAATGGCTCAACATAATGGGGTGCTGAATTAGTTTCTATCCTGATTTCTTCCTTCCATGCTACAAAACGTCTTCAGAAGCTGCCAGCATCACATCTTTGCAGCAATGACCAAAGTAGAAAGGAATGAGAAGAGGGCAAAGAGAGTCTCCTTTTTCACTTGCTTCCCTTTTAAGAGGAAGAAAGCCCAAGCCAGTGGCTTCTTACAATTTTATCTGCCAGAACAGGATACATGACCACCCACAGTGCATGAGAGCTTGGAGAAGCTTCTACCATTTTCAGTCATTGGAGATGGTGTCACCAGTTAGAAAGAGAAAGGCTGGAGAAAAGAATGCTGCTGATGGTGCAACCAAGAATGGGAGCACTGGGCCGGGGGGTGGGGGGGAACTGGGATGGGAGTAAAAGACAGAACACTGCACTTGAACAACAACTAAAATAAAAAAAATTTTTTTAAAAAGAATGCCTATCATGACATACAACTCTGCTCTTATTGCAGGGGAGGTTGGAAGAGTCAAAGCCTTACCTTAACCTAGGAAATGCCATTGTTAAGTAAATTATGCATTGTCATTTACTTATGAAGACATAGATGAGGAAAAAAGGAATGTGATGTTTCTTATCAGTCTGGTGGACTATGGGGTCCAAGAAATGGGACCATTTATTAGTTTTTACAGCTTCTTATATTTAAAAAATTTCCAGGAAGAAATTCTATTAGAGAATAATATTTAAAATGAGTTAATTGATCACCAAGAGCACTATAAAACATAAACATGAAACTTAAAACCCTAAAGGAAAATGCTACTTATAAAAATATAATCAAAATCAACCTGTATGAGAAATAGTAGGTACAGGCAAGAGAGGGCCTAGATAGAAAAAGAATATTTCACTGTCACATGTCAAGGCATAAAGACAGTGGAGTAAAACTGAAAAAGCCTCTGAGAGGAAGGAAGGAGCCTATAGAGCATAGTGGGCTAGGAGATCAACCATGGACATGGGTCATTTTAGCCTCAGACCTACACATAGGAAAGTAGCAGAGGCAAATTTAAACTAAAAGGCAAACTAGATTGGACTCTCTGATATGCAGTCATTCATTTAATTGCTGCTACAGAGAAAATTACCCAGTACCACCACAAAGATCAGGAGCTTGTCTGATCATGTTCTTATATACACAGATGAGGATCCCCTGAGCCAGTCCCCAGGGCTCCTGCCCCTCAGTTCTCATTGTCTGTATGACCCTCCTGGAATGTGAGTGGGACCCATGACTTGCATCTAGCCAATAGAAAATGGGAAAGGTGAAGAGATTCTGTAGAAATAATTAGATGCCAAATCAGTTGATTTTGAGACAGTGAGGTCCTGACTTAATCAGGTAAAAGCCATAGGGTTCTTCCAGAGCTGAGAGACTCTCCTGTGGGCTTCACACAGTCGTGGTCATGAGGGTGAAGAAGCTCTAATTGCTCAGAACTACATGAGGCCTCTAGGAACTGTGGGCAACCTCCAGGCAATTACTGGCAGAAAGCCGGGCTCTCCCTCATACGGCAGCAAGGAAATAAATTCTGGCAACAACCTGAATGGGCATGAAGGGAGTTCCTACCCCATGAGGCCTCCAAATGAAAACATAGCCCAGCCAATGCCTTGAGTATAACTTGGTAAGATCCCGGTCAGAGAACCAGTTAAGCTGTGCTCAGACTCTTGACCCATGGAGACCGTGGGTTTTTTTTTTTTAAGTATTATTTTATGCCGCTAAATTTGTATAATTTTTTATGCAGCAAAGAAAACTAACACATCGTGTTTACTCCCCTGGTACATTTTTTCCCTACTATTAACATCCTATTTTTCCAACTGTAGGCCTTTTAGTTACCAACAAATACTCTGTTTCCTCCCCAGACCCCCAAAATACAGGTAGTTGCTTTGACAGTTAAATAAAGCTGGAGAGCATATAGTGGTAATAATGAGAGAAGGGAGCCTCAGTTAGTGATACGAGGTAGCAATGATTGAGCATTTACTGTCTGCTATGAGCATTCCACTAGTAGTAGGTACTACTAGCTCAATTTTACAGATAACTATTTTTAAAGAAAATGAGGTACAAAGAGTTTGCGAAACTTGTCTGCTTTCTTAACTAGTAATTCATGAAGCTAATTCATTTGAGTTTAGTTATTATGACCCAGAGCCTATATTCTTAGTCACTAGAATCTCTTCCTTCTCAGCAAGAATAGATGGTCATGCTTTTGCCACATCTAATAAAATAAAGGCATCGGTCAATAACTATGTACTTGTATATGGATCATTGATAAATTACTTTCAGGAAAATCCCTGCATGTGGATTTTGCTCTAATGGCTGTTCTATAGCGGATGTGGTTAGCTTCCCCTCCACAGCATCGTAACTTCATCCCATACCCATCCAACTCTCTCAGATATGCAAGAGTAATAGACTTAAACCATTACATTTTAAAAGCTGTAAAATACACAAACTGCCCTGGCTGGCATGGCTCAGTGGATTGAGCACTGTCCTGTGAACCAAAAGGTCACTAGTTTGATTCCAAGTCAGGGCACATGCCTGGGTTGCAGGCCAGGTCCCCAGTAGGGGGAATGCAAGAGGCAAGCACATGTTGATGTTCTCTCTCTCTTTCTCACTCCCTTCCCCCTCACTCAAAATAAATTTAAAAAATATTTTCAAAAATGCACAAACTAAACTCTGTGTGTGCATCTGAGGTAGGTATCATACTCCAGTGGAAGGAGAACTGGATAGGGATACAGACAAACTAGATGAGTGTTGGTGAAAAACCTATCTAATCACTCTGGATTTCCATTATATAACCTGTAAAATTAAGTTAACCATGTCATATCACAAAGCTGTTGGAAGCACCAGATGAAAAAAAAGAAAGGCACAGGAGCAAGATAAAGATATTTATAAACTGCAAAATTCTGTAGAAATAGATGTGGTTAGCCTATTGTTCTGGAGTGAGGCCAGAACACTTTTTCTCTGTATGGTGCAGAATAATTCTGAAGGGATAAAAGTTGGAGATCCCAGGAAAGCTTTTAAGAATAAGATTTTTATATTTGAAATTCACTTGAGGAATAAAGAAATAGTGCTGCTCTCCAATCCAGATGAGTCATGTTTTATTCTGGGAACAGTACAGATACAGTATCGAAGCACTAGATATTCTGGGTTCAATCTTTGGGAAAACTCTGCCATTTGTTTGACTGTTAGGTCTCAGAATATGTTTAAATGGTGAAGAGAAGTCATATATTTTTGGTGATTTGAACTACCCTTTCTATTTTCTGAGATTGTATATCATATCTATTTAACCCTTAGAAAGGGGGCATGAAATAAAATGATCATGGATGGATGAGATTCTTTCCTAAAAGGCAACATTTATTTTCAAGTGTTTAGATTGCTGAGACAAGGATTTCTCTCCAACGTACAATTCATCATCCTCCTTACTCACTGTAAAATCAATCTGTTCTGTTTGTATGACATAAACAACAAGTCATTTCTCAGGAATGAGGCAGACCATATGTGAAGGTGTTTTGGAAAAGCACAACAGGGAATACGCCAATCAAAGTAGCATCTGCATTTTATTTCAATGTCAAATCACATGTGTGTTATAAAAAGAAAAGCGTATCATTTTATTAAAGAATAACTTTCCTATTGTGATGTTTATAGTTAACTCATACCTTCTTTAAGCAATAAATTCAGGTCAGTCCCTTAAATTACTGGCTGAGAACACACAAAGATGTCACTCTGTGTGGTCAGCACCATGTGTGTTTGGCAAACATCTTGGCATCTGCCACTCCCCACCCCCACAGCAGGAGAAAACATATTAATCCATTACATGCATTTTCTCAAAAATCAGCACTTCCTCACCCATGTATTGATAAATATCAAAACAGCTTGATAAAAAAAAAAAAAACAGGAAACTATAAAACACTAGCAGAGTCCTAGGGAGAATTTATTTTTTATAGTGGGACTGAATTGAGATGGAGAGGAAGTGGGTTCTAGTACTATTTCCATTAATTATTAGCTGTATAACCTAAGGCAAGTCATTATTTAACTTCTATGGGACTTGGTTTTATACTTGCATAAATGGACAGGTCTGAAGATGAACTAAAGAATCCCCAAAATGAGTTCCTGCTCCAAAAATATGTGATTCTGTGGCCACTTACCCACCCAGTTGTATTTGAATAGTAATGGAAACATTTTAAGATTGTCTCGTTACCGAACCTTCTCCCCATTTGGGTATTAGGTACCTCTGAAAAGTATGTTAACTTCTTTAAACCGCTGGAGTGATATCTAGTGTATTGAAGCATTCATTAGCACTGCTTGCAGAGGAATTTCACACATAATCTGACTGACTTCTTTAGGTAAACCATTGTGCAAACATTAAGGTACTGCATTAGGAGGCAGGGAACCCAATTCACTCCACAGGCAATGAGGTCCTATAGTTCTGTCTACCTAGGCAAACTAGTGGTTACTTACACAATAAACTGAATAGACATTGTAAACTTTCTCATTGAAGTCCCTCCCTTTGTAGGAAATAAATAAAATAAAAATTTCCCAGTAAATAATGTTTTTACCTAAAGTATACGTTCTTACGGGTGCATATAATTTTATCCACATACACTCATCATTAATGTGAATTTGAGTTCATCTCTCTGATATAGCCTTTATTGGTTTTACTGTGTATTGAACAGAATACATATGTGTCACCTGCAAAGCGTCATGAGACTCCTACATGTATTTGCTTCAAACAGGCCATAAACGACGAATATTAACAAGAGGAGGCAGATGGAGTAGGGCAGGTAAAAAAGGGTAGTCCTGGCCACAGTGAATATCAACTTCAAATCATTCCAGGCTAAGACTGTGGAAATAAGAGAGAGTTTCATTTCCAAGTAACAAAATATCATATGCTGGGGAAAGGCTTGGGCAGCCTGGTACAGATCAGGTGCCCAGCTCTGAACCAATCATATGTTCATAGGAGCATAATACACATCACAGCCCAACCCTTTGGGGTACATGTGTGTGGGTGGGTGGGGTACTCTGTTACCAGAAATGATGGTCTGTGAAAGAATTCTTAGGGAAGAAATGTGCTTGCTAAGTAGAAGCAATAGCCTCAGTAGACAAACGAGTCCAAGAAATACGAAGCTAAGTTTTATCCCATTGGTCTTCTCCCCAGATCTTTCTCTGGAAATGTCAATATTCTTATTTTACCCTCATTTTAATGTATTAATTTAATAAATATTAATTAAGTGCTTCTGATTTATTAATAATTGCAGATAGGCCAGTAAGAATATGACTGACTTATTCTCTATTCCTATAAAATTTGTTAAACTTATAGTCTGACGAGGGAGTGGAGCTATTGAACACCTAAATCATCATGTCTTGCATTTCACAAAGACTACATGCAGTGTATAATGGGAGGACATGAAAGATGGAAATAAAGTATCTACTACAAAACTATCAAGGCATACTTTTGACAGCTTGTGTTATCTGAAATATTAGCAAAAGACAGTCACCCTATGACACCATTATATAGCTCACAAAATATGTAAACAGATTTGAAGCCCACTAGGAACATCTAAGAGGACCCTTGCCTACGATCACCTGACACTGCTGGCGGCAGGCCCACCAGACCTGATGTTCCAGAATGGCGTTCCCATTTACACACTCACAGGCAACTTAGTGGGATAGCTTTCCCTTTTGTTTCATTTCTTTTTATCATTGTCATTGAATTTACTGGGGTAACATTGGTTAATAAAATTATATAGGTTTCAGGTACACAATTCTATAATATATGAACCGATGCTGTGTGTGTGCTCACCACCCCAAGTCAAGTCCCCTTCCATCACCATTTATCCCCCCTGTACCCTCTTCTACCTCCCTGTACCTCTCTCCCTCTGGTAATCACCATATTGTTGTCCATAAGATTTTTTTCCCTTAATCCCTTCAACTTTGTGAAATCTAATGAAGAAAATAAACTAAAAAAATAGAAGCAGACTTATAGATACAGAGAACAGACTGACAGCTGCCAGAAGGGAGGGGGTCAGAATGCTGGGTTAAAAAGGTGAAAGGATTCAGCTGGGTACTTCTGGTTAAGAAGATGTAACAGTCTTAGAATTATATTTAGGAATTTTTCATTAATTATTGGTAGCTACAATTGAGATAAACATACAATAAATTAGCTAAAGGTCCTATAAATTTTTAAAAAATTAGAATCTGTGACTTACTGAAATTTTAGCAGTTTACCAAATTTACACCAATCAGTAAGTTCAGTTGAGGCATGGATGGGGGAGGGCCAAAGTGTGAGACAGACCATATAATAAGAGGTTGGGGTGGGGAGAAAATACGTACATTTAAGTTTGCTGCACTGAAGCACACACTTCTCGCACAAATATGTATATCTTGCCAAAAAGTCCATGTGTTTTTTTCATAAAATAAGACATGGTTTTCATTTTCAACAATAACTTTATTGATTTGAATATTTTGAGTATGTCAGCTATCTGCCACATGGTATAACATTGAAAGTTCTCAATTAATGTCTTGATTTGATCACCATCAACTTCAACTAGTCTACCTGACCATGGATCACTGCCTGGTGAGAAATTTCCAGCACCAAACTTTGAAAACCACTTTTGACAAGTTCCATCAGTCACAGCACCTTCTCCATACACTGCACAAATTTTTGTGTGTGTGTTTCAGTTGTGTTTTTACCTTTCTTGAAATAATAAAGCACAATATATCAAAAATACTGTGTGTTTTTTCCACCTTCAATGTTAAAATGGCTACACAAATATTCACCAATTCTAATAAGTTTTTTTAATGCATGCTGATGTGACAGCCATCAGTACAATCTGACAAAATTGTTTTGAATGAAGTTAAAAACAACTAAGTGCTACCAGAGCATGTTATGGGAAAAAACAAATGAATTTTTTGGCCAACCCAACATATATCAAAGATATATAGATATATAGATGATAGATAGATAGATAGATATAGATAGACAGATAGATGTATATATGTATATACATATATATATATATATGCAGTACAGTATTCTGTGCTACAAACATTTTATCGGAAGTTGGGAGAATTTAGGTAAAGGCTGCCTCAATAAATGATTTGCCAGCTCTAATAAAACATCAAGGAAATTGTTCCGATTGTATGTCAGGCCATTTAAAATGCAAGTTTATAAAGGTCTCAGCACCCCACTCCCCATATCTTCAAATTTGGTTTAAAAAGAAATGTTTATAGTGGTTAATTATCTCAGTGGTTAATTATTTTATTGGTAGCAATCTCAAGAGAAACAAGAGATTGGAAAGAAATAAATAGGTATGATACCAAGAGAGTTGAGAGAGAGAGAGAAAGTGATGGGATGAATGATATTTCATTCATCCTTTTATTTATTTGTTAATTCAATAAATATTTGCTGATTGTCTATTATAAACCAGGATGCTATAGCTAGGGCTCAGAGACCCAGGAATAAGCATGCAAGACTCTTGTCTGCATTCGGATTCTATTTAGTGAGAGAAAAGAGAGATACGCAAATAAATAAATATTGGGTTGGCCAAAATTTTGTTTGTTTGTTTTTCCATAACATGGCTCTTGTAGCATTTAGTTATCCTTAACTTCGTTTGAAACAATTTTATTATATTGTATTGTAGACAGCTGTCATACCAGCATGCATTAACAAAACTTATCAAAACTGGTAAACTTTTTTGTAGCCATTTTAACATTGAATATGGAAGAAAATACTCAACATTTTCAGCATATTATGCTTTATTATTTAAAGAAAGATAAAAACACAATCGAAACACACACAAAAAAGATTTGTGCTGTGTATGGAGAAGGTGCTGTGACTGATGGAATGTGTCAAAAGTGGTTTGTGAAATTTCATGTGGTAGGTAACTCACTGGATGATGCTCCTCACTTGAGTGGACCAGTTCAAGTTGATGGTGATCAAATCAAGACAATAATTGAGATCAATGTTATACCATGCAGAAGATAGCCAACATACTAAAAATATCCAAATCAATCAAATTATTGGTAAAAATGAAAAATGTGTCTTTTATTTTACAGAAATATCTAAACATACTTTTTGTCCAACCCAATAAATATAAAATATTAATTTAAATTGTGACAAGTACTTTAAAAGAAACAAAGAGGGTGATGAGAAAGTGAATAACCAGAAAGGGATGAGTACTACTTCATGCAGGATAGGTAGGAAAGGACTCATTGGAGGTAAAAATGAGGCTACAGCCTGCAATGTGTGTGGCCAACCACACCCGTGAGAACTGAAAGACTATTCCAGATGAAGGAGGCACCAAGTGTGAAAGATTTTATGTGATAAAGAGCTTGGTGTGTTTAAAGAGCAGAGAGAAAGGCAGATTTGAAAGTGAGAAATCATTCTTGGGTGACCTATGTCCTTATTTTAACATTTGGAAAAGACATTTTCCTCAAAATGTATTATTATCACTAATGTTAACAATATTGGTTGCCTTTATTAAAAATCTATATCTTCCAGTACTGTACAGGCTGCCTTAAATACATTATTTCCCAACTTGTATAACAAACATAAAATCTACAATACAGGCATTATTATTCCAGTTTGATATGGAATAAAACAGCCTCAGAGAGTTTAAACAAATTGTTCAAAGTTACAGAGCAGTGGCAAAACTAGAATTCATACTTAAGTTTATTTTCAAAGTCTACCGTCTTTCATTTCGTTTAGCTTGTTTGTTTTAGTTGAAAAATATTTGTTGAACCCTATGCTAGAAGTTATGCACACAGAAATGAAGAAAGCAAAACTAGGTTATGTTTCCAAAGATTCCCCCAACATATTTCATCCCAACATACAATGTCACCTTTCTACCCTGGCATCAAGAGTTACAGTCTATTCCTCTAATGTCTGACCCTGTGACTTGTTTTGACCAAGAGAATATGGTGGAAGTCACTGGGTAACTTTGAAGTCTTGACTTTAAAATAATTTGGAAAGGAGGCAGTGAAACTGTCATTGTTTGCAGATGACATGATAGTGTACAAGAAAACCCTATAAGCTCCATGAAAGAACTACTCAACCTCATAAGTGAATTTGGCAAAACAGCGGGATACAAAGTCAATATTCAGAAATCAAAGGCCTTTTGCACACTGATAATGAAATATCAGAAACAGAAATCAGGGGAGAAAATCCCATGTGATATAGCAACAAGAAAAATAAAGTACCTAGGAATAAACCTAACCAAGGAGGTAAAAGACCTGTACTCAGAAAACCACACAACACTGAAGAAAGAAATTAAGGAAGATACAAATACATGGAAGCATGTACCATGCTCATGGATTGGAAGAACTGACATCGTGAAAATATTCATACTACCCAAAGCCATTTATAGATTCAACACAATCCTTATTAAAATAGCAGTGACATATTTCACAGATACAGAACATTCATTTGAAAAAAATTATATGGAACCATAAATGACCCCAAAAAGCCTCAGAAATTTTGAGAAAGAACAAAGTAGGAGGAATCAAAATACC
>PVKM010026950.1:0-19052 GCA_004027735.1 Carollia perspicillata | reverse complement strand
AATGGCAACAAAAGCTGATGTAGAATCAAAGTGGTAGAGGCATGGATGGAGCTTACTTCCTTAAGGAAGAAACAGCAAACAAATTGGTAGATATATTTTGAAACTACAGAAGCCCTTTAAATAAGCCACGGTAATATTAAATATCTTACATTACCTTATAAAATGTTATAGGAGCTTTTATCATTAATTTTTCAATGAAATATTTAAAAAGTAAACTTTTTAATGGTTTAAGTTAGAGAGCACAAGAAAAATAATATATATGCATATATTACCTGGCACTCTCTTACATAAGAAATGTAAGTGGCAGTCACTTACAATTTAGTTTTTAAATTATAGGATTAAAGTGGATTACAAATGGAATTAAAATGGGTCAACATAATTTATAGACATTTAGGGTAATCACAGCAATTTTGAGTCTTTTGTTGGAGAAAAGATGATAGATGTGTTCGTTTGTACACAAAGGCAGTTAAAACCTGCTCTACACATGCATTGTTTTATTGGTGTGTTTCAGGAATTATATAGAGGTAGACAGGAGTTTATTGATTCTGATAACAGGGTATACTGTATGTAACGTATCTTTTTGAAAGGTTGAATTCTCCATATATTTATACATTTTACTGAAGAGCAGCGAGAAGCTAGAAAAATCACAAACCCTGAGTTGTCTTGTGAGCAGAGTGACAACTGCAATTTTGCTGGTGAGAGATATGGCAGAAGATTTGGAAGACAGGATAGAAGTGGAAAGCATCCTTGGATGACAGCTGGAGATAATTGCATGGGACCCTGGCAAAGTGCCTCTCACAGTGGCTGCTGGGCAAGTGTTCCCCAACCGATTCTCTGTTGCAGTGCAAGAAAGGTCTGCATTTCTGGACTTCCAGATTGAACAGTGTTTCGGTGCCTTTGCTCTCCAGCCTACCAGCCATTGCAAGAGCCTCTGATGTCTTGTGTTATATTCTTTGTTACTGAGATCATTGAAAAACACTTGCAATGTTTCTGGTAACCTTGCCTGATCAAATGCGAAAACAACATGTTTTAGAAAATGGTAGTAGCATTTACCATGTATGAGAATATCAGTGATATTGTCCATTGACTTTTTCTTAAGTCAACCCAAAAGACATAGGACACACAATTAACACAATAAAAAACACAAAAAATTAAGTATAAAAAACTCATCTGAATATCTCAACATTTTTGTCTATTATCTGTCTATCATCTATTCATACAACTTTCCTTACCTTTATCCCTTTTTAACTTCTTCCAAATGCCTTTGTTATCTAAATGAATGTAAGTACAAATTAACTCACAGTCAAGTAAATTTTAATGTTGTTTTATATAATTAAAGCATATTCATTACTAATTACATACCTCTAAAATATTTGATTTAGGTAATTTCCAGAATATGAAACATACACATACAAAATTTTTTTCTGTGAGGATGAACTATGCACTTTTACAGATATAAAATCTATAATGGAGGATTAGAGTTTCTGAAAATATTACATGGAATATCCTATTTTGATTCAGTAATGTCTTCAAACAATTATTTTGATTCAGTGATGTCTTCAAACTGTTTTTGGTAAAGAAATTCTGCTAATCTCTTCATCACAAAATAAAGTAGAATGTTTGATCAGAGCTGTCAAGCTTTCTAAATAATTAGCAGAACAGATTAATTTCCTTTCATCTTTCACTACTTACACTGATCTCTACACTATTCAAAGTCATTCCATAATCATTGTGCTACGAAAATAAAGTAAAATGCATCATTAAAGGCATTGATCAGCAGCTGTTAGTGTGAGAACTGGGGAATATTATAGGAGAAAAGACCAACTGCTTTCTTGGGAAGAGAGATACAGAGAAGGGGAAAGCGGGAGCAAGAGTGAGAGAATGCGAGAGTGAGAGAAGGAGAAGCAGGTCCGTGTGATGAACAGGTGGTGCTCCCAAGAAGAAACTGAAACCATATCTTAATATGCAAGTATCCTTTGAAAGGGGAGAGATTTCAGACCATCGATGAGATTCAGGAAAATATGAGGGGCAGCTGATGGGCCTGGGAAAACTGTGTGAGGTCCCAAGGCTCCTACTTTGAAGGGGACTGAAGCATCATTATCCTGTGTGCAATGTTTCTTGTATCTTGTATCTTCTTCAATAAATGTCTCTACTTAAAAAAAAGTAAGTATCCTGATATGTGTAAGTATCTTAATAAAATTAATTATAGCATATATAAAATGTGAATTTGATATCAATGCCGATTCCTGAGAAACCAATGAAGTCATTAAAGTATGCAATTTCATAATTATATTCAGAACCTCACAGTCTGTGAATATGATTATGAAGTAACTGCCCAAGTTACTGCATTAGGTTACAATTCTGCTACTCACTTTCATCAATTTGAAGTCTCAATTGAGAGATGATATTTTACTCCTGCTACCATGTCAATCTGGAATCTTTTCAGAAGTAAATTAAATTTAAATTATAAAGCCTTATTGAATAAAATAATTTATGGTATATTAATTAGTATTAAATTAAAATTAAACTATCTTTGTCTCTTGCAGATATTAATTATAGCTGCTACTTCTTTTTCTCAGGACTTTCAAAATCAAAATTATTCCTGAACTTCAAAGTCAGGACAGGAAAAAGAAATATTAACAAAGTATTACTGTATGAAATGAAGTATTATTTTGGGAAAAAAATGATGTCAGTGTCCTTTCCTAATCTGATGCTCTTAACATTAAAATAATTTATTATTGTTAAATTCAGTGTTTTATCCCATAAATTTATATTACATATTGATGATCAAAACTTCTCTCAAATATCTATCTTATTTGGGCACTTAGTCTGACAAAGACAGTGTCGTGCATTTAACAAATCATTTTCCTTTTCCCCTGGCTGTACAGAAAAATATTACCTTGTCTACGTTTAAGACATGTCAGGGCCATGTGACCATTCTGGATTTTTTGAATGTGGGTATAAATCATATTCACCAATTATATTCCCTAAAATCTCCGTAGAATTCTCCATTCCCTTGTCCATCTTACTCCCTTCTTCCAGACGGACACCAGGGTAATCTTGCAGGCAGGTGCGGATCATGCCAGACTGAAGTGCAAACGACACGGGTTCCCTGAGTAACTGCACGGGGCAGGCGTCCTTTCCTTTCCCCACCAGCTACAGCTGGCTATGAGGCGGGTAACACAGGCTCGCTGTGCAAAGAATCGTGATGTTTACCTATTAAGTAGAGAAGCTCACGTGAAATACTTTAATCCAAAGTTCCTATTTAGAACACATGCAGACAGATATTTGCAGTTAATCTAAATGGTAATAGTATCATTGCTTGGCAATACTTTAAAGCAAAACATTAATATAATAATAGTAACAAATTTATATACATTTACCCTTTCTTGAATGTATCAGAAGATCCTTAACAAGCAGAATACCTCTTGATTTAATTAGTAAAAAAAAATGAATTTCTGAGACAGTAAGAACTGTTCCAAGGCCACGTTTTGCAGTGAGCCATACCTCATTTTATTGGACCTTGTTATATTGCTCTTCACAGAGACTGTTTTTTTTACAAATTGAAGGTTTCTATAATCCCGCATTGAGCAAGTCTATTAGCACCGTTTTTTTTTCAACAGCATTTTGTCACTTAATGTCTCTGTGTCAAGTTTTAGTAATTCTCATCATATTTCAAACATTTTCATTATTATTATATTTCTCATGCCTATCTGTGATTAGTGAACTTTGCTGTTATTATTGTAATTGATTTTTTATTGTTGTTTAATTACAGTTGTCTCGATTTCCCCCCCATTATTGTAATTGATTTGAGATGTCATAAACCATGCCCGCAGGAGACAGTGAACTTAATCAATAAATGTTGTGTGTGCATGTCACATACGTGCTCAACCAGCTGACTGTTTTTTTCTTTAACACTCCTCTGGTCTCCCTTTCTTCTGAGACATGATTGTATTTAAATCCAGCCAATTATTAACCCTACAATGATATCTAAGTATTCAAATGAAAGGAAGAGTTACACAATTCTTATTTTAAATAAAAAGCTAGAGGTGCTCAAGCTTCACGAGGAAGGAGTGCTGAAAGCTGAAACAGGCCCAAAGCTAGGCCTCTTGCACCAAACAGTGAGCCAGGTTGTGGATACAAAGGCAAAGCTCCTATAAAAAGTTAAAAGTGTTATTCTAGTTGTGTTGGACCCTTCAAGTCCAGTCAGGTCCATGGGATTGGGGCAGATGGAATAATATTCACAGAGCCATTGGGATGTCTGGCATGTCTTTATTCATGGGGTCGGGAGGTGAGCCACACACGCTGCAAGCTACATGTCTATCTTTATGTCTCACGTCATGGCCCTTGCTCTCCAGTGTGTCACCCATCATGGCACCTGCCCCCTTGCGTGTGTCTCTTATCATCACCCCCAGCAGGGAGTCCCCACCTGTATAAGTACTAAAGGAGAACAAAATGGAAAACTGCCAAAATATTATATAACATAACATAATTCTGTGCACGTGAGCCCACTTTATGTTATGGGAACAGTTTAGCAGACCCAGTCTCAAGGCTGTGAGAACACTTGTTATCAGGGTCCTCCAAGGCTATGGGAACACTGCTTCCCTTAATTACCCAGACACCTGGGTGAGGAAGCCAGACTGCCTCCACTTACCCTATACTAGTGAACACACTAATGAGAAGGAAGGAAAACAGCCTTACTGCTGATATGAAGAAGGTATTAGTGGTCTGGAAAGAAGATCAAACCAGCCACAGCATTCCCTTATGGCAAAACCTAATCCACAGCAAGGGCTTAAGTTGTTTCAAATCTATGAAGAGAGATGAGGACCCTACAGTGGTGTCCAACCCATGGCCCAAGGGGTGTAGGCGGGATAGGATGGCTATAAATGTGGCCTGATATAAAATCATGAATTGACATAAAACCTTTTCTTTGCTCATCAGCTTTTGTTAGTGTTTGTGTATTAATGTGTGGCCCAAAACAACTTTTCTTCTTCTAGTGTGGTCCAGAGATGTCAAAAGGTTGGACACCCTGCTGCAGAGGAAAAAGTCAATTTATGAGGTTTAAGAAAAGGAGCCGTCCCTATAACATAAAAGTGCAAAGTGAAGCAACAAGTACAGATGGAGAAGCTGCAACAGGTATCCAAAAGATCCAGGTAAGTAATTAACAGTTATGCAAATCAACTCTTCCCGTGCTCACTGACACATGGAAGGTGATCGTGAGCAGGTGTGCCTGTGGGTGTGGCCCTCAGCTTGTGTGTTGTGTGTGCGGTGTGGATGAGGGTGGGGCATGCAACACCCTGCAGAGTTTCCAGTCTGGGCATGGGCACCCCACCAACCATGGCCAATCTCCATGAAACTTTGACCAGACACAGTTGAGCTTAGCATGATTTGAAGTTGGGGGCTGGTGGGCTCCACCAGGGACTGGGGAGGGGGGTCTCAGGGTGTGTTGTGAACAGAGATTAAATGACCAAAAAGCCTGCAGCCTGTGTTTGGATGACAGACCTCCTTATCTGCTTGGTTGAATAGGTCCGGTGGGGTACTTCACAGTGATACTTGTACCTGAATTTTCTGTTCAAATTACATTTTGAATGGGCATCTTTACATAAATTTGTGGCATGTTCAACTTTTTGATTTAGAAAAAAAAACACTTTTTATTTCCCCACTGTCAAGATATCGACACACGTGTGAAGCTTTACAGATGGGTGAAGGGGGTAAGGTACAAACTTCCAGTTATAAAATGAGTAAGTGTAAATGTCACTTGGGCGATAACTTAAGGCTAATAGTAAAAGATGCATATGTTTCTGCCAAAAGTATTATTTATTAACTCATCAAACACTTGAGTATCTACATTTTCCCAGAAAATGCACTATGTGTAAAGATAACACAAGGAGAAACTATTCTCTTTGCCCCAAATTTGCCTAGAGAAAAGGGGAAAATAATGTCATGATTGCTGTTTTATTGACACTGGGAAATAATTTGGTAATGCCACTATATGTGAATAACTTTCTTGTGTAAGTAATTGATTATAACTAATTGGGCTGAAAATACAGAATTTTCCATGAATCATTGGGGCCATATGCAGTGTGTGCTTTTCCTAGAAGTGTAAAAACTTGGAAATCCTATTTACCATATACCCTATCATAGGGAAGTATTTGTATATCCTAAGAAAAAAATGGTAGCTCTCCAATGTTGCAGAGGTAGGGAGAAGCTACTTGAAATGGTATTAAGAATAACAATAATAATAACTCAATCATTAATGATGTTATGAAACAGTGTTCCTCATATTATTTGTTCTTAGGAACTCCTCACAATCTTAGCATTGAGTTTGCAAAGTATTTTTATTCATATGGTAGATCTATTAACATTTTCAATATTTAAAATTAAATCTGAGAAAAATATTGATTCACTAAATAAGAATAAAAGACCCATTGCATAAATAATATACTTTATTGAAGTAATTATGCTTTCTGAAACAAAAATGTGAAAAGAATGACACTGTTTTATATTTCAGCAAAATTTTTGATAATTGGCTTAATGAAGGCAGCTAGACTAATGTGTCATCTTGCATTCAGTCTGTGGCAATATTACTCATTTTGTAGTCTTTTGACAAATGCACTACACATTCATGTGAGTGAAAAAAAATATCCCAACAATGCTTTTGACCTCTGAGTCCCTGGAAGTTTATCTGGAGTTGAACTAGAGAGTTATTACTGTAAAATACACTACGATAATAATACTCAGAAAGAGAACACTGACTCCTGGGAGGCTGGTTAACTGTTTTGTAACCTATATATATAGAGAAAAGATGACTCTCTTTAGAACTAGGCAATACCAGCTAATATCTTGGACTACCTCATGCTACTTGTCACAGTCTCAAATTTCATAGCTAATACTGACAGGTCTTCCCTGTATTGTCTGAAATGAGAGCAGGATTCATATCCTAAATTATAAATCCTCATTAATAAACATTCCTGCAATGATGAACATAGTGAAATGTAAGTTTGATTACTGCAATATAACCAATTTTATTCTTATAGAAGTAATTAAAATGATCATGGTAGGACTTGAGACTTGATAAAATGACTAGCTGAATTATGATATGCCCCAAGTTTTGTATAGCTCTGGGTGTGTAGTGAATAAAGATTTTGCAAAAAATCATCCCCTATAGTAACCTCCCAGCAAACTTGTTTGGCAGCAAAATCCTCAAACCACCATTTTCTTATTAATTGAAGATGAAGTTAATTATATTTGAAACTCTTGCCCCTCATTTTCATGGAATTATTAGTAAAAATTATGTAACCACAAAGGTATGCAATGTAATTATCTATCATTCAGTTATTTCTCAACCATGTTAATTAATGATTAGTTTTCTTAGTAACTCTTAGTGGTTACTGTTCTGGCATTTTATGTTTTCATTTTTGTTTATGCCTTCTACTTCTACTAATAAAATTTAACTTTATTATGCGTTGGGAACTGTCCTGCCTGGTTTCAGAAACTGTAATACCCCATGGCTAAAGCTGAGTAAAAAGACCTTGGGACCATAAGCCATTAAGGAGACAAAGCTTGTCCTCCTTGTAGGTGCACCCACTCTGTCCCCTTTTACTTCACCCTGATTGGCCCTGAGCCTGACCAAAGACAGGTAAGGTTCCTCAAGGGAGGGATGACCTAAGACAGGCACAGTCACTAAAGGGGCCCTCAAGGAAGAATTTGAGGTACCATAGAAAAAGCAGGTGATGGACCCTCGCCCCTCGGCTTTCACATAGCTTGAGTCCTCATTCTGTCTGTGAGAAGTCCCCTAATCTCTTGGCTGTCTTACTTCCCCCACCTGACTTAAACCTGAAACAATGCCAGAGGTGGGTGAGGCCCTGTGCTCACCCTAGGGCAATCAGGCCCTAGGCTATCAGGCCTAAGAAAGAATGCATAAAATCCTTGAAACCTACTTTGCTAATACTCTCAATTTAAATGATTAGGGTCCAAGCATGAAACATGTTTGTTCCCCAAAGTTTTATGGCCCACTAGCTATCTGACCTTGACTCAAAATAAGCCCTCAAAGTTCTTTGAATGTTACCTATTGTTTAGTCGTTACTGCCTGAAAATGATTGATGAGCTTTACGTGTACACCCTGTATTCCTATGCAAATTAAACCCAATAAAAGCCCTTTGAGGAAAAGGCTCCTGGCCCTTCTCCTTTGAGAATTCAGCCACCTTTCCTCCTCAAGCACATCATGTATTGGTAGATTTATTTTCATCTGTGGTGGATGGGAGGCTCTTTGGGTAAAGCTCCCCAACAATTAGGCATCTCATTTAATGAGGAAAAGATTGATCTGTTGACTTAGATTTAAAAAAAATCAAGAATATAGCAGGAACTTATACTGTACCAATTGTAATAAATAGAAGTATTTAGCTGACCAAGTACAATCGTTGTCCACATTTTGAATAAAGTATTTTGCAATCATGTGAATCAGGAGGAGGCTTGATATCTCTGGACTGGTAGAAATTTAATGTTAGAGACAAATTATTCTTAGAAACAATAATATGAATGCAAACTTTATAATGATGCACAGGGATAATTAAGCATATTTTACATAATTTAATTAATAATATAAAGTGACTCTTGTTCATTCCTTTCCTACCACATCATTAAATATTATTGAGATAGGTCCTGACATTTTACTCAGAATTATGTTTCTGGCATTTAAGTATTCAGCTCTAAATGTTAAGGATGTCAATTATATAAGCATCCATCTTTTTCACTATGGTCTTCCATCAAACATTAATGGTAGAAGTGCTAATTCATTTCAAGTAGTCTCAAATATCTGCCCTGAAGAAGGTTGATACTGTACAAGTGCCCTGACAACCTCTAGTAAGCAATTACCATAAAAAATATTTCAGTAAATTCAACTCACACATTGAGGCATTTTAAATTATATGTCATTAAAAAGTAATGCTTTCTCAAATGACAAGGTCATTCCAAAAAGCAAAACTGCACTCGATTCTTAATTTGAGACATACTCTAACAGAGATGTTGTAACTTATACATTGAAGAGGAAAGATAAGTTGTACTGCACTGAGAGACACATAGTAATCAAGGCAGATTCTTATATATACACTAACAGTAAATCATTGCTATGCTATAGCTCTATATGACAAAATGGTATTTTTGTGACGAGTAGGATAGTGCACATTTTTAAAAGAAATCATGTCAAAAATGTTCTCAAATTTTCTTTACCTAACATTTCCTCCCAACATTTCAACAGTTTTCTTCTTATGGATAATCTAAGTATGAAGGTGACACACAATGTAAAATTAAAAGGATAATATTTCTGAAAATAATGATTCTGGGTATTAAGACATCCACAAGAAAAAATTGAATGGTAGCATTAACATCATCACTTTCAGATATCCAGTAGAACTAAATATAAAAGGCAAAGCAATGAAAATCCTAGAAGAAAATGGAGGAGACTTTTTTATATCCTTGGTTAGACAAACATTTCTTTAAAAGAATAGAAAAGTGGAAAATATTACATTTGGTTACATCAAAATTAAGAAGCTCAGTTTATCAAAAGACACTATTAAGACAATAAAAGGACCAAACACAGAGTAGCTGACTATACTTCCAATAGGCAGGTCCAACAAAAATTCATATCTAGAATACAAAAAGCAAAAGGGAAATTACTGAATGTGAAAGAAGACAAGCACCTCACAAAAGTTTATCCATAATTTAATAAACATGAAACACTAAGTAATCAAACTAGTCATTGAGAAAGTGCAAATAATATTCAAAATACAATACTACTATACCATGAGAATGAGTACATTTTTTAAAAAAGACAAATGTTGGTCAGATGTGGAGAAATTGGAGTAAAACTTTTACATATATATCATATATATGATACATATAATCATATATATATAATTGCATATATGTATGATTAGACTACCTGATAATTTTATATTTTAATTTTCAAAGGTAACTTTAGATCAGGGGTGTCAAACTCACTTTCACTGGGGACTACATCAGCCTCGTGGTTGCCTTCAAAGGGCTGAAATAATTTTAGGACTATATAAATGTAACTACTCCTTAACTGTTAAGTAGTTGAAATTACATTCAGCCCTTTTTTTACATTTTTTAACAACACTAGAAATTTTTAACAATGCCAATTTTTTATAAAGCATGTAGAGATGGTACATGAAAACAAATAATATTAGTTTTGGATATAGGTCCCATGATAAGTAATGGTTCCATTGTGCATAATTGGAGGTTTTAAGGAGCTGTGACCACACATTAGCAATGCTAAGACTGACTCAGCTTTTGAATGTGAAGATAAATATCCACAACTGTGAGGACATTTATATACATCAGACATTCTAAAGTACACCTCACTAAAACATGATTAATCTTACACATACTGATGATGTTTACAGCAGAAGTACTATTGAAACTAATCTTGTCCTGTGGGATAGTTCAGTAAATGGTGCTGTGTTTATCATTTCCATTTCTAGAAAAGATACTGAGCTTTTAGCATTTGTAATTCCACATACTTTGTTAAGTTTGACAGTTTTTTATACTAAAGATTATTCTATCTTCATAAAACTTTGTATACAATAAAGACTTATGTAAAAATGGAGGAAATATACTGTATTGGGAAATGAGATATTACCTTCTTGCATGATATACAGATAAGAACTGATCATGTGAAGATGTCTCACATAACATGTTTTCAAGAAAATGAAAATTAAGATTCCAAGCCATTACAATTGCAAAAGCCAGAACATGGAAAACACCAAATGCTGGCGAGGATGTGGAATACAAGTAACTCACACATTGCTGGTGGGAATGCAACATGGTGCAGACACTCAGGAAAACCATTTGGTGGTTTCTTACAACATTAAACATACCCTTATCATTCAGCCCAGCAGCCACACTAATTGGCGTATACCCACATTAGTTGAAACTTTATGTGCACACAAAAAAACCTGCACATGGATAAATATGGCTACTTTATTCATATTTTTTAAGACTTTGAAGCCACCAAGATATTCTTCAGTAACTGAATGGGTAAACAAACTGTGGTACACCCCCCGAATTGAATATTTTCAGTGACAAAAAGAAATAAGCTATCAAGCCATGAAAGAGATGGAGGAAACAAATGCCTATGACTAAGTGAAAGAAGCCAATCTGAAAAGGCTGCTACTATCTACTGTATGATTCTAATGATATGACGTTTCAGCAAGGACAAAACTATGGAGTCGGTAGAAAGATGAGAGGTGTCCAGGGATTTGAGGGAGAGAAAAGAGGAGTAGGCAGAGCACAGAGGATTTTTAGAGTACTGAAGCTTTTCTGTATGAGACTAAATTGTGGATAAATGTCTTTGGACATTTGTCCAAGCTCATGGAATGTACAACAGCAAGAACAAACTTAATGTAAAATCTGGGCTCTGGGTAATAATGCTGTGTCAATATAGGTTCATATACTGGGGCACATCTACCACTCTGGTGGGAGATGTTGATTAATGGGGTAGCTATGCGTGGGTTGAGGCAAAGGGTATTCGGGAAACCCCTGTACCTTCCTCTCAAACTTGTTGTGAACATAAAGGTGCTCTAAAAAGTAGTGTCTAATATATATCAGGCTTCCTATTACATATATAAATAACTATATATAAATAAACATATATCAATTGTATATAAAAATATTTTTATATACTGCCATACACCAACTAGAATGCCAAAATTTTTTAAAAAGACAAAACATATTCAAAGCAAGGATGTTCTGCTACCAGAACTCTCATATAGAAATGAAGAGAATGAAATGAGTAAATTGGTAAAACCATCTTGGGACAATGTTTTACACTATCTACTAAAGCTGAGCATATGCAAACCCTATTAATCAGGATTTCCATTCCTGGGTGTACAGCCTGCAGAACAGGTCCATATATTCTCTAACGACAGGTATATGAATGTTCATATCAGCACCCTAGGCCGTATAAATTGCAGTGCAGTCATGTGCTGGAATATTGTAAAGTAATGAGAATGAATGATTTATAACTACATGCACAGTATGCATGTATTTCACAAATACAAAGGTGAGTTGAAGTAACCAGATAAAAGAGTGTACTTTATAAGTCTATTTATGTAAAGTACAAAATGAACTTAATATATTCTGTAAGAAGTTGAAACATTGATTCTCTGGGGGAGGGGTGTAACTTGTCTTATAGATATGAGAAGGCTACTTGCGTGCTGGTGATACGTCTTCATCTGGGTCATTATTTCATAATTGTTCACTCTGTGAAAATTCATTTATACACTTAGGTTTGGTTTTCTATAAAAAACCTTAGAGAATTAAATACTATTGTAACTAATATGATACCCTTTAACATATAAACTGTGTATATGACATTCATATTTTAATATGTATATATTAATATATACACAGTTACTTAACTATCTGTAAGGATATCAAAATACTATGCTGTCCCAGGATATACTGTCAGGATATATTATAGGAAATCTTCAATTGTTATTTTTTTTCTTTTTACTTTGATAAAATGTGGATTGCACTGTAATATAAAAACAACCTTAAAACTTTAGCATATTGCATCTTAATTTGCCACAATATGATGATACAAAGATATAAAAGTATAAGAGAATTTTCATTCAAGTCTTCATCACTTGATCTACTAAACCAGCTAACTGAATTCATTTGTTTGATTTGTTAGTTCTTTTTTAAAAGATTTATTGTTTTAGAGAGGGGAATGGAGGGAGAAAGAGAGAGAAACATCAATGTGTGGTCATCTCTCCCGTGGCCCCCACTGGGGACATGGCCTGCATCCCATGTATGTGCCCTGACTGGGAATCGAACCTGCGACCCTTTGGTTCGCAGACTGTGCTCTATCGACTGAGCTATGACAGCCAGGGCTTGTTTGTTTGTTTTTTAAAAATAGTTTCTCCCTGTGGTGAAACCATTCTCATCAAGTCTCTTTATGTTATTGCCATTACTATTTTCCCATATTATAAATACAGCAAAATACAATTTAAATCTAAAATGCCTACAATACTACTGCCCAGTATAACATAATTTTAAATATACCATTATTGTGTTTGTACCCTATCATTTCCAAAGCTGCAATTATAATCTTTATGTCCATCAGAAATCTTATAATTTAATTTAAATTTATATTATATGCTTGTTCATAAAGTAATAAACATTCATCTTAATGACTTCATATTATTTGAACTAGCACACCTGCTGGAACATATGCAAGTATTTCTCTATGTTGGCAATTTTAGTCTGTTTTATTGATTGTTTCTTCCTTCCTTCTTCTGTTCTTTCTTCTTTTCTCCTTTCATTTCTTCTGTCCCTTTTCATACTTCCTTCTATTTTTCTACTTTTAACATTCTTTTTTCTTTTATATATATTGCTATAAATATTTATCTCTCTATTCAAATATATGATGTCCAGAAAAAGTCCAGACATTGATACTGTACTGAGAACTATTTGTGTAACATCAGTGTAACCTGACAGCCAAGGAGAGTGGACTGGAATTCACGTGCAGGAACAATGACTACTTCACTGTACTATTCATTGTGGCCCTTAGACGCCATTGAGTGAGCCTGTGTACTATGTGGCTATTGCATTCAAAATGACTGAGCAAGTAGACAAACAAATCTGCATCGAATCTCATATTAAGTTTGAACATTCCTCCGTGTAAACGTTTTGGATGATTCAGAAGGCTGCAGCTATGGGTAACTGGTGAGTGGCAGCCTTATCCCAATAATGGGTTTGCTTATGCATCACATCTCATGCAGGGTGTTTTGGTAAAAGGTCAAATCACCCAGGTAACTCAACCCCCCTACAGTCCACAGTCCAGATATGGCACCCTGCAACTCCTGACTTTTCCCAAACTCAGATCACCTTTGAAAGGGAAGAGATTTCAGATCACTGATGAGATTTGGGAAAATACAATGGGGCAGCTGATGGCGACTGGGAGAACTGTGTGAGGTCCCAAGCTGCCTACTTTGAAGGAAACTGAGGCATACTGTCCTATGTACAATGTTTCTTGTATTTGATATCTTCTTCAGTAAATGTCTATTTTTCATGTTACATGGTTTGATACCTTCTGGACAGACCTTGTACATATATTCATCTGTATACTGATACATAAACCTACATGCATACACACATATTTTTAGATGTTCTAGTCTAGAATGTGATGTAAACAAATTTTTACTACATCAAATGAAATACAAGAATTACTTTACTTCCCCTTTTATTCTGCTGAAAACTAATTTATGTTAAATGCTAAGTTTTAAGAAAAAATTATGTGAAATATTTCTGGAATGACTTCATAAAGCTGTATCTCTTTTGCTTACCATTAACAATCTCAAATCAAAAAGTTTTCTGTATTTTTTTTGAAGCCCTTATCAAACACATTATCAAGGTCACCTGAAATACTTAGTAAATATGAATTATCATAAAAAATAAATGACAACTCTCATGCATTTGAAAAAACAAATTTTCTTGTATCTTAACTCTGTTATAATATACAGTTTTATGAAGATGTTGTATTATGGGTATATAAGCATACATGCACATTTTATGTATGCTATATATTTATATTTTGAATATTTTGAAAATGTGTTAAGAAAGCCATATGCATAGGCAATTACATCAGATACACAGTAAACATATAAACAGAAATGTATACAACATAAGTGCCTATTTTATGTCTTATGATATATTTAACTGTTTCCATCATACTTTCTAGTAAAGAGAACAGACTTTTCCCTGCTTGGATACATTTACGAAAAATACTGCTCTATTTGTGGGTTAAATACTCTGACCAACCTATTATATGCCAAATACATGATTTTAAAATCTGCAGTATTTTGTTTAAGATAATATTTCAAAGGTTTACATACTAGGTATTTATTATTTTTCATCAAGATTTTAAGAACAGCAAAACACCTCTATTGACAGGTTTTTAATAAATTATTTACTCAATCTGTGATTTACAGATTTTCATATATAAATAATTAACTATCTTTCTAGCAGATGTATTCCAATACCTATGAATTTAACTTATAACTTAAATAAACAATGACTTCCTGGTTAAGTGAGGATATAACTATTGAGAGATCAAAGCTAAGAAAAACTAATACTGATAGACTGATATACTGATAGACAGCCTTTCTGGACCACTGGGAGCAAGGTAAGGGTGGGGAATAGGTGGATTCGCAGGGGGAAATTGTGAACCACCCAGGGCCAGGGCCATGGCCATGGCCATGGCCATGGCAAGGCAGTGTCAGGTCCCACAACAAGACTATATTGCCCAGGTAACCAAGCACCACCCAAGGTGCAGATGTCCTGCTCTTGGCTGCAGATACCCTGGGCCTTCCATATTTAGTACTGCCTGAGAGGCCATCTTCAGTGCTGCCCAAAAGGCTGTGCAGGGTTTCCAGGGTCCCTTTACTCAGAATTTTGGTTCAACTGCTCTTGGCAGATGGGCCCTGAGTGTGGGCAAATTGCTCCAAGGGCATGAATGGCATGAGGTTGATGGAGTGCCACAGGAGTCTGCCCCATTGGCCATGATAGCAGCAGGGGAAGATCCTTACACTGAGCATGCACAAGGCTAGCAAGATAATTGGGTAAACAAAAAAGCCCTCTTAACCTCTTCCAGCACCAGGTTGGAAATGGGACCAAGGGAAGGTGAGCACATGTGCCATAGAAGTCAGAATGACAGCAGAGGTCAAAGAGGCCTCAGTTTCACCAGGAAAGAAAAGAAATTTGTTGGGAAGTTGACCCACCCAAATCATGAGACAGCACCTGGTCTGTCCTACACCCAAGCTGATATAGACACAGAGAAATAAATATCCTCCTGCCCATTTGGCGAATGTACAGGCTATTGTGTTTGCAAGATCTTGTGGTCCTATGTACCACGTAGCAGTGTGAGCCCCACAGGTAAGTTCCAAGAGGGAGTCTGAAGCTGGACATCATCCAAGAACAAGATAAGGTACATGGATGACCACATAGCAGCCACCTGCAAGTCCCAAATGATGGTACTTTAAAGTGGAACAGGAACTCTGGATACTGCCTTTTGTTTTAGTCTAGCTGAGGATGGCTGGTCTTTGCCTGGGTTTTCTGGAGGACATGAGTTTTAGACAAGAGTCTGCCATTCTCCCGGTTTGGGTAGTATCTGAATTTTCTTTGAGTAGAACAATTCCCTTTGAGACAATACCCAACAGGTGGAATAAACAAGGAATGCCAACCAGCTGACTACTATCGGGCCCATACTGCATTTTCCAATCCAGACTTACTAAGTTAAAAGAATTCTAACCCTCAAATTGGGAGGATCCTCAGAAAATGACAGATCCTTATTAGCTCTATTTTTGGCATTCACCATCCAAACTGGCCAGTGTACAGCCACTTTCTAATATCCTGCTAAAGGCAGATGAAAAGCAGCTAGTTATAAATAAAGCTATTGAAGAGGATCAATACCTCTACCAAGAGAATCCCAAAGGAATGGCCAACCCAGCTGAAGTAACACCCTCTATAGAGCCCATCTAGAATCTGAATAACAGGGAACTAGCCTTGATAGAACATCACAAGAGCTGCATGTTGGAAGGGCTTAAGAAAGGGGCACCTAAACCAAAGAGCCTGAACATGATAAAGGCTATTCAACAAAAACCAATGCAGATCTTTCTGAATTTTTAGAGAGGATCTCTATCATGCCTATTGAAAGTACACTGATGCTGATCCACAGGCACTGCAACATCTTAGGATGGTAACCATGACTTTTATTGAACAAAGTATTCCAGATATCAGAATACTTTAGACCAGGCATTTAGACAGGACACTGGGAATGAATCCTTCCCAGCTGGTGGACATAGCCTTTAAAGTTTACCTTTTCTGGGAAACAAGTACGTTAAAACAGTCCACAGTTTTCTTAGAAGCAATTGGGAGAAACCAGGAGAGATGAAACCCAAAAGGGAAAGAGAAAGACCTACTAGGTGTCAATCAATGTGTCTGTTACAAAGAGAAAGGCCATTGGAGAAACAACTGCTGGGAACTCAAAAGGAAAAATAAAAAGGATAAAAACCATCACTGAAAAATGCTAGAAAGGAAGAAAGGGAAGAGGAGTCTGACAGTGAATGTGGTAGTCCAGGGGCTCCTAGATAACTCCTAAGCCATTACTTTTTCTCCACACGAGCACTGGGTACAATCGACAGTGGGGAGTAAGCTATTGGTTTCCTGTTAGATACAGGAGCTACACACTCAGTGCTTAATACAAAAATGAACTTAAAAAGTTTAGCTGAAATAACAGTTACTGAAGTGTCTGGGCAATTACAAAAATAGATGTTAATTCAACCCCTAACATACCAGCTTGGGGATCAAAAGTTCACATGTAGTTTTCTCTGCATTTCAGATGCCCCATTCTATTGCTGGGCCAAAGTTTACTTTGTAAATTATATGCACATGTAACTTTTTTCTCCTGAAAAGCAACAATTATATGTAGAAGTCCTGCTGGAATATGCTTGCCAGTGCCGCTCCTGACTTGCCTGGAAAGACTCAGAGGTGAACTCTTCCCATCTGAGATTATGAGTAGATTGATCACACTGGGCTGATGAAACCCCAGGTAAAGTGGTTAACATCCAACCCATAAAAATAATAAAAGAAGGGTGTGGATCTCATAGAAGAAACAATATCCCCTAAAAAGGAAGCTTTAGAGAAAATTTAACCAGTATTACAGAAATTCTTAGTCAATTCAGCCATGCCGATCTTCCCATAACCCTCCCTTTTTGCCAGTCAAAAAGTCTTACTCTGATGAATATTGATTGATTTGTATGGGAACTTAGGGCCATAAATGACATTGTCCAGGACATTCATCCCATGATACCCAATCCTTATCCTTTTTTGACCCAGTGGGTTAGCAAATGGTTTTCTGTCCTAGACTTGAAAGATGCCCTTTTCAGCATCCCTGTAGATGAACAGATAAAAATAGTATGTCTTTGAATGGCAGGACTCAGATACTAAAGCTACGCTCCAGTACTGTTGGACTGTGTTGCCCCAGATTTTTGAGAATTCCTCAACTATAATTTGGGGCATATTAGCAAAAGAATTAAGGGACTCTCAGTTGGACTCTGGAGTTCTTCTATAATATGCAGATGATTTACAGATAACTAGCAATACTTAATAAGGACTGCTCAACACCATCACAGTGCTGAAAAATTTGACAATAAAAGGATCTAACATATCATCTCGCAAAGCCCAATTTTACAAACAGAAGGTGGCAAACCTGGGATTCCAACCGAAACAGGGCACTGAGAGCTTGGTGGTTGATCCAAAATAAGCCAATGCTACAAAAAATAAAATCTCAGAGAACTAGAGAGAGTTTCATGAATTCTTTCGGATTTCAAGGTTCTGACAAACTTGGATTTTAAACTTTGGACTGATAGCAAAACCATTATATAATTCTTTGAGAGTACTAGGTTCTGAACCTTTTGAATGGACAAGAGACTGTCAGTTGGCATTCAACACCTTGAAGGAAAAACCAGTTTTGTCTCCCCACTAGGATTGCCCAATTTACAGACACCTTTCAAATTATACATCATGAAGCAGGGAATAAGACTGGGGTTACTAACCCAGACTATGGGGGTGCTGCCCCTCACACCATAGTCTATTTCTCAAAGAATTTCAATCACATGACACAGGGATGGCCACCATGCCTCCAGGCAGTAGCAGACATCTGTGACATCTTACAGGAAACAGAAACTCACTCTGGGGAAGCCTACTATTGTAGTGTACCACACCAGATCCTAACTCTATTAGAACAGAAAGGAGGTATTGGATGATGGCAGGGTGCATGGGGAAATATCACACCATGTTATTAGACAACCCAAACGTTAGCTTACAGACTGTCACTGCCTTGAACCCAGCAACCCTACTCCAGGATTCAGAGAGAGGCTCAGACCTCCAGCATGGTTGCTTAGAAATCATTTACCAAGTTTATTCCAGCACACAGGATCCACTGGAGCAGCTGCCAACAGAACATGACT
>PVKM010026949.1:0-19043 GCA_004027735.1 Carollia perspicillata | reverse complement strand
TGTCCCTGGGCTAGGAGCATGTCCCAAGGCTCCTGAGAGCCAGGAGTGACCCTGCCGCTCTTGGTTTCCTGCCATGTCCTTCCCCACCCTCCACCCTTCTTGCCTCTGGGTTCCTTGACCTGCACTATGGGTTAGTTGAGTTCCTTACCATACTACGGTGAAAGCCGGGTGCTAGAGCCCCTCTTGTTTACAAGACATAATGAGGGATTTGAAATACATAAAAATAAACATGAGAAGCTAAAATGTTCTTCCATCATAAGCTTAAAGGGAAAAAATTAAAAACTTTTTAAAAAGACCAAAAAGTGCGTGCGTGTATGTGTGCGTGTGTGTGCGTGTGTGTATATATATGTATATACACACACACACACACGCACACACACATATAAATATATATTTTAGATGAAGACTAACTCTGGGAGCATTTAACAGTGTTTTCTGTTTTTGTTTATGTTTTTAACATTTATTTTCCTGCTTTAAAATTTGCAAGCATTCTCAGGAATTCTAGGGTAGGAAGCCAGTTTTTTGAAGATGGTTTATTTAACCGTATCTTATCCTAGATAGATGGCTGTTTCTTTCCTGTTAATAAACTTTTACAAGTTCCTGAAACTTCAAAAAGTTTAAACAATTTTTACTTAAAAAATGTAAAAAAGAAAAGTCTCCAAACATTATTGTCATACTGGGGATCACACATTTTAAAACATGTAGAAAGAAATATTTTTTAAATATGATCAATTTAGCAGCAACAGATAAATTCATTATCTTAAAAAATATGGGAGAAGGATTGAGCTTCATCAGAGCTCTATCACAGATTCATTTGAAATTGTGTGTAATTTAATGGGAGAGTGTTTAGTATATATAAATGGGAATTCCATCACTTTGTTCCTTTCCATTTAAGATGGAACTGAAATCTCCCCTACTAATTTTATTTTTTTTAAAGGAACCCTTCTCCCTGTCCCCCAGCCCTACCAACAAAAGAAAAAAAGAAAGAAACAAACAACAGGTTAAAAGAAGTAACCCTAACCTGTAAAATAGTGCAGTTGGATTGCTGAGAATCTATGTAAAGAGTTAGGAAATATAGGTTAATAATTTTTGGAACAAATTTTAAATATAGGCATTACTAGAGGAAACTTATCTATCAACTGTTCTATTAATGAAGAATGTCTGTCTTACCTCTATTTGTTATGGCAGGAGAAGAATCTAATAAGAAACAAGTGATTTTAATTTTTTCGCTCCCAGCTACTGTTGTGCTCATTTTAATTGTTCTGAAGATCTGCTGCTTAATTATCCCCATCCCTCAGCCTGAGATGTGGAGTGTTTCCTGTCAGTTTTTGGTAATGTCAAATTCTCCTTTTGATTTCCCTCCTGGGGCCGGGGGTCAGAATTCCTAAGCATGACCACAGCTTCTTTTAAACATCTAAGCTTCCCAGTGGGAAAGAAACTCCCGCTCAACAGGTAAAGGGAGTGGGTGGGGTTGCTGCCTGCAGTTTCTCTAAAACCGCTTTAGTGCCTTCGTACATACACCCAGACATCCTAAGCTGGAGGGACACGCGTGTATGTGCAGGTGGTCCAGTTACTCCACCGAGATTAAAGTACTTGCCCATTTAGGAAATTGAAGTGGTTCCAGACAGGCCCCAAAAGCAAGTGGGCTACATTTAAAATAAATAAATAAACAAATCAAGGAAGTTACATCTGCTTTTCTGTCTTGATAACGTGGAATGCCAAGACCCTTCCTTGTATTGTTGCCCTCCACTACTGTGCATCGACTTGTCCAGGTGCGTCCATGTGGCAACTGCAGTGATTTGGGCAGTCTCTTTGTGTTGGGCCAATAGAAAGGGGTTCATGTTTTTCTGTTCTTATACTTTGTCTCCTCCCGTCCCATCAACCCCTCTCCCTCCGACCTTTTTTTCTCTGTGTGTGTGTGGTGGGTTTTTTTTTTGTTTGTTTGTTTTTGTTTTTGTTTTTGTTTTGGTCAACTTGCTGGAAGCTTTGCTTTATTGGTTGGCAGTGACCTAAGAACAGGATATAGTGAGATGTAATGGAAGAGAAAAAGTCTTCTTTCCATGGTATTCTTTGGCAAGAGCCATGTCTGCTGAGAGGTTAGGTGTCTTCAAACCACTTAGAAAATTGTGTGGGAGCATCTTCTCTTCCACCACATTCTGGCATGTGTACAGAGGCTTGCTGGTCACCTCTCATTACATAGATTTTTATGAACATTTTGATCATGTAAATTTGAATTTCCAATTTTTACTAGTTTCCCTTTATTTCTTTAAACATTTGATTACTAGTGGCTGGAGGTGTCTTTCTTTCAAACATCACGAACTTGGTTTCTGTCTACCACTTGAGTAGCCAAAAGAAAAGAAGCACTAGTAGGGGAAGGGATGTCTTCCATCAGACTGGGGACCTCTACTGGCAGTTGAGATCCAGTGCCATGACCTAATTTTAGTTCATATCTCCGAGACACTGTGAAAAAGTGGATGTGGCATCTCTGATCCCTCAGTCCCTTGTCCTTGATGTTTTTCATTTACGACATTCATAGAAATTAACTTAGCAGTGCTACAAGTTAAGATTCCAAACCAAAATCTTTCATCAGTGTCCCCCAGTAAAGCAACATGATCCATTGACTGCCATTCAGTTTGTTTTATTTATAGCAGTTTGATTTTCTATTACTATGGCTCCTGTTCTAAGAACTTTCCCACCTCTTTTGACATGAATGTAGCATAAATTAGCAGTTGGTTCTTCCAAATTCATGTGGGTTGAATGTGGTGTATAAGATATGCAACAAAAAAGGAAAAGAAATTCCTAAGAATTTGGAAGAGCTTTTACTAATACATCTAGCAGAAACTAGAATTTCACAGGCTATTAACTTATTGCAAATATTCAGTCTTACTTTCTCCACTCTTGTGGGGAGAGGGGGCATTTTTTTGTGGAGTTAACAGCCAGATTCCATATCGACCTCAGATGCTGTGTCCTTTTTAATTTTATTTTTTATATTCTGGCATCTTGACTCTTAAACAGAATGAAGATGTCTGTGTGCTGAGCAAACTGCTTAAGCCAAGCCTGTTTTCCTTTGCAGTGTAAACAGGATGTTTTCAGCAGACTGGGCTGTAACAGCCATCTCTAAGATGAGGGAACAATTGAGTCTTTATGTAGAAAAGGTTCCCTTCTCCCCCACCCTGTCCTCAGAGTTCACATTCAACGTATGACACTTTGTAGGTTATTTTGGGGGGTTTGGGTTTTTCTTTTGTTTTAATTATCTATAAGGTCTTTAACTAGGAGTAGAGATACATATTTTAGCTAGTTAAATCAAACTTTTCTTTTCCAGTGTTTTTGCCAAGTTTTGTCATACTTCATGTCTATGCATTAACTACGCTTCTTAGTGTTACTGCAAAAAAATCTTACTCTTTGTTTGCCCTCCTGTGAGTATACAACAAGGCTGCAGCAGTAGTGCAGATGAAAATATTCTAGCCTGTGTGTATACAGTGAATTGTCAACTGTTAGAGAGAAAATAGGGTGCCCTTGCTCTTTCCCTGTGCTGCACCCCATGCCACACCCCCTCTGCTTTCTTACCTGCAAGTGCAGGGTGTCCACACGGTCTAGAAACAAGCAAATATCCATGATGTTGTCAAGGACATTGTCAATCTATTTAAAAACATAAACTATACATATAGTTCCAGAGTTAAAGCACACCCTTGTAGAATGATCCATAGGCTTATGACCAGTGCCAAAGGTGTGTGTATTTTCAGAGGTGGTCCCCATTTGACGGTGGTGTTTCCTTGACCTTAAATTTGACAAAGGAGGTGCTGGTGTCGCATTCTTTAGATTTGAAATAATTACCAACTTCAAACTCTAAATGATGTAGTAACTTAAAAATCAAACATTGGCCCTCCCTGCCCTGCTCAGAATGCCTCCTCCCCACCCACACTGCCAAAGAAAAGAGGCCATGAGCATTCCCAGGATGGCAAAGGGGCACCGGTCAGGAGACGGTGCCTCCCCACCAGCTGGGCCATCTGTGCTGCCCTGCGGGTGGTCATTTGGACTAGATCTGGAGTAATTACCAAGTATTCTAAGATTTGAGTGGTTTTTAAGCTGTCAATCTCTATAGTGACCTGCTACCACTAACAGAAATAGCAAAAGTGACCGGAACTGCCAGTGCTTTGCCTCACAGAGTTTAAATACTTCCCTTTTCAGTTAGCTTCACACCTGAACTTGTTTTCAACGAGAAACCGCACACCAGGAAAAACTGTACTACCCTGACCACAGGGTCTCCGCAAGACTCCATCATTGGTTCTTCATTCTGCCAACACTTGTTTTGATCCTGGGAGGGGAAAGGTCAGATAAAGACAAGAGATGTTCTGTTTTAAACTTTTAAAGAAAGTGTTTCCTTAAAGCATTGTGTGCCTCAATTCTGATTTCAAACTAAAAATCATTGATTTGGGGGAAAAAAATCCCGATTGTAATTGACCCATTTCAAGGCAATATTAAGAAGTTGGGATTGTTTTTTAAAAAAGTGAAATTCCTTTTTACAACTAATGGTGAGCAGTGAAAGACAAGTGGTGAGGGTAGCTTACAATATTGTAGCAAAGTTGTGAAATGAAGTGCTTTTCTTTCCCTTCTCCTCCCCTGCTCTCTCGGCCCTCTTCCTGCGGTTGGCAGTCCTCCTTGGACTGCTGATTGGTGTGCACCCCTCTCAGAGGGCTGGGTTGTAAGAGGTGACTGGAGGTGAGGTAGAGCGGCCTTACAGGACTAGCCTTACAGCAGAGCTTTATGGAGAGGACGGTAGTTATCCTACAAGTGTTCGCCAAAAACGGAAAAGGGGGGAATCTATACAAAGCCAAGGGAAAAAACCTTTGGAACCATTTAAGAAGTTACATACCTTTTAAAGGTAGTATAGTTTCTCAGTAAGTGGTGCATTCAGCATACACTTCTTGCCAGAAATTTCGGGAAAATTAGAATAAATGTGTTTAAAACACCACCTCTACCCCCCTTTTTAATTTTGTCCAAGGAATTATTTACTTAAGTGTAGTATTTCTGAATGTGCCTTTGTGAGTACAGAGACCGTCTGCTTTAGGAAGAAGCTGTCCATTAGGATGAAACAGAAAGACGGTCAGCCTAGTCTTTAGGGAAGTCAGCATCTCTCCTGGCAGTCTCCAGGGGCAGCTGTTGCTTTCATTAGCATCAATATTGCACAGTGTCGAGTTGTGTGGAAGAGTTCTGGGGCTTGGGAGAGGGGGCGATGCGGCGATGGTGCACAGGTGACAGACCCAGGTTAGTCCAAGGGTGCAGGTTGAATTACATATCTGCATTACCTAGTTTTCTTCGTGTATATGTGTGTGCACGTGTGGTGGTTTTACTTTTTGTTTTTCTGTAAGCACTGGAGAACTGAAATATGGTGATGTTTGTGACACATTCATGCATGTCCAGAAGGCGTTTGCTAGCTTCTGCGCGCAGAGCTGGCAGCACATTTCCACCCTCGGAGTCTGTGTCCTGAGAAGGCAATTATTTTCCCAGATGGAAGTCACTTCACATTGCTGTTTATGCAAACAGGGTAATACACACAAGGAAAAGGCTTTTGAAAGAATAAGATGGAAGTGTTTGAGAAAAGAGAAAAATCTGAAATCATATTTTATTTCTTCAGAACTATTATAGCTAAACATAGAAACCTGCAGTGTCTCTTCATTTGTTTTTGTTTTAAACAATTCCACCTCTTCTCCCCACTCCTGATCTTCTAAAGAAATATCAAGTGAACGCTAAGGGCCATTTCCGTAATTCCTCAGAACTCCCCAAAGAGGAAACCAGTCCCTCCCGCAAGATTCCTTCAGCTTCATTCAGGAAGACAAAGGGAGGAGAGATGCTGCCTCTCGTGCTTCACTCTCATTCCTCTCTAATGGCCTTGAAATGTATTATTATGCAAATGTGAATTTTGATACTGAATTTAAGAAGAGGTTGTTGGGTTTTTTTTTTCTTTTTTCAAAAAAAAAGGTCCCATATGTGGTCATCATTGCTTTATTTTGTTAACGTGAATTGTAACTATGCATTCTGCAAAAAGGGGGGGAGAGGGGGCAGAAAGGGGAAGGAAGTAGCTTTGCATCTTGTTCTATGGTTTCTGTGTCCATGGTATCCCATGTCCTGGCAGAGAAGGGGAGTGAGAGCAAGAAGCAGTAAGGTCAGTACAGTGAGGCGCAGAGACCTCTGGGTCCTCCTGTGGTCGCTGGCAGGCCTGGTGGCCCAGCAAAACCAAGATGGTACAGGACCCTCCATCCTAGCCGTGCAGTGTTAACCCAGTGGGACAGTGGGGCCCCAAAGCCCCTCGTGTTCTCTGGGGGAAAGTACTCATCCTTTCCTGAATTCAGAACCCTTTCAAGCTCAGGAAACCATGCCTCACTCGTACTGACCTTAAAGTTCGTCTTCATGTCAACTTCAGAAACCTCCTCCTCCTCACTCCTTTTTAATTTTTTGTTGTTCCTTCTTAGTCACTTCTAAGTGAACTTAATTATAAGGAAACTCTCTTGTTCTAAGGAAAAGAAGACTATTGCTTGGCAGGCAAAAAAGGATTCTCTTCCCCATCCACTACCCCTCAGCCAAACATGATCTCTCTGCTTCCCTGGCATTTATTAAGCTGTACATAGCTAGCAAGCAGTGAGGTGTTTGACACGGGAAAGGATCTTGCCTGTGGTGAATCTCGGCACCTGCATTGCTCTGGTCTAGGCATTATTTGCAACACACAGTATCGTGCACAAGAGATTGTCCTGCCTGTGTTCAGTGTTTCCACGCGGCAGCTCTTGTTATTGTCCACAGTACTGTAACAAGTTACAGACTTGACCACAGTCTCCTTGTGCCCGGGTGAGGCTGCACGGGTACAGTCTTATCAGGGTTTCAATCTGTTAGATTGCCTTTAGACAAAAAACAAAACAAAACAACCTAAAATCCTGACGTGTCAACTGTCTAACACAAAGTAATACCTCGAGGTACATTTCCCCTGCAGTGTAGCCCTTGACTCCCCGCTCCTTTTCTGACAAAAGTGGGTTATCCTTTTGAAAATATGAACATGTAAATAGCAAGATAACTTTTATAATTTTTTTTGCTGTGAAAGTAACCCTAAAATATGATGTTTTTCTCTTTTTTTTAAGCCATCAGAAGTTTTCGATTTTATTCTTTCATGTTGCAGAAGAGAAAACAGAACAGGTCAGGGCGTGGACTTGCACTGTGGATTGGTGTTCTCTCAGCAGCCTCCCGTTCACAGAGGCAGCAGGCCAGTGTCTGATGCCTGTTTTGAATAGATGTCATCTATTCCAGCCTTCTAACTCCAGGGTGGGGACTGTCTGAATTTCTCTCTTTAGGAAGATCCATCCCCTCCAGGGTTCAGGATTGTTTTCCACTGGAGACCTTGAGCTCTCAACCTCTCTCCCTCTCTCTCTCTCTCTCTCTCTCTCTCTCTCTCTCTCTCTCTCTCTCTCTCTCTCTCTCTCTCTCTCTCTCTCTCTCTCACACACACACACACACACACACAGTTAGCAGCATTCTGTAATTCACAAAGGGAATTAGTCCCTGGCATTTCAGTTTGATGCTGTAGAATTCACAGCCTCATCGCTGCAAGAGGCTGGACATGTGTTGATTTCTTACTTACAAGGCAACTCATCTGAGATGTGCAAACAACTGCCCCGAAAGGCATGTGCACCCTCAGACATTGCCCCTCCGTGAGGCTTGGCTGACATTGGGTTGAGGGACAAAAGTTTAACTAATGCTGCTTGTAAGGATCTGTCAGCTACTGCTCTCCGAGACTTGGCTGGCCACTTTTGAGGCATGGTCAGAATGGGTCATTTTGAATAGCTTCACAAACAACCCCCCACCAGCCGCAATCTTAAAGACAAACCCGGGCATCTGTCAAGAAGCCCTTTTTAGTTTTGACTTGTACATGACAACTTCCTTTGAGGGGAAGAGGCTTGATTATAAATGCACGTATATTCACCACCCACCAATTTGGACCCTATCAACCTTGGGATTTTATTTCTGTTTGTTTAGAGATTTTTTTTCTGTCAGTCCTCTGATCCATCAAAAGTTCTTCCTGACCTTATCCCTCTATGATTCTCCCAAAGGGCTTTGCTGATCTCTGCACTTCTTTCCTGGGACACTCACTCCCCTACCACCATCATTTGCACACATACCAGTGACCAAAGTGTGTCCAGTGATCTCACAGAAGACATCAAAAATGGTGCATGCACCGTGAATGTGCTCACAGAGACACGTGCACAAGATTCTGCACCCTTGGCCTTAACCTCAGTATGACTTAAGGTGCAGGAACATTTTTAATAGGTTTAAAAAAATCCCTTCCGGGAGGGAGGGAGGAAAAGGCAGACACAAGAGCTCAGCTGTGCCAGCTCCTAATTCTCCACTGTTTGCTTACAATTTCAATTCTGTGCCCACCTCCAACCCATCCCTGTTTTAAGAACCAAAAACAGACAACAAAAACCACCTGAGGAGAGATTTCTGGACTATTTTGTCTTTCTCCACTTAGATGGAGATGTAAATGCTGCTTTGGGTTCCATAATCCTAGGGGGCTATGTTTACAGAGTAAAATACATCCTACCAAATCAGGAAACTGAGTAACGGAACCTCTGCAATGAGAGTTAGTCACTGACTGTGAGCAAGACCAGTGCGGGGACTGGAGGGGTGCAGAGGAGGAGAGACGGAGAACCCACTTCAATGACTTGTGACATGTTGCTCCCTTCCTCCAACCTCCTCCCTTCCTGTCTCTCCTTGCCCACTTTGAACAGAAGGTGCAGAGAAGGACATCAAAAAGAGGCTGGAGATTTAAAAGGCAGCTTTCCAACTTTGCACACAAACAGGTAACAGGAAGGTACAGTAAAAATCCTCTCATCTGAAACACTGTCAGCAGAAACAAAGCCTGTAAACATGACTGAATAGCTGCACAACGCTGATGCTCTCTGCAAGTTACCTAGAAGTGTTTTGTTTTTCTTATACTTGAAATAGCTTTTACAATATTATTTTGGTGGCTTTCTTTCCTCTCTTCCGGTGGGCGATAGAGAAAGTGGATGATGTAATTCAAGGAAGTTTGACGGGAGAAAAGGAAGGATATGGCATTGGCTTTTTTTTTTTTTTTCTTAAACATAGAGGTTTAATCAAACTCCCATATGTTGAAATTGCTCCTCATATTACTGGTTTTACATGGACACAGAAACTAGGCACTTTAGAGGTGCACTTGCATGGCAGGCTGGGCCCCCCTTTTCTGTATTTTATTTTACTTTAGTATAGTGGTACTTAAAATCACTGGTTCACTTAAAAAACAAACAATAAAATGTTAAACTCTACTAATGTACAAATAAGCTGAAAAGTTGCATTTTATGTGTATTTTTTGCCATAGCAGGTACTGTATTTCTCATGCTGGATTTCAAAAAAAAAAAAAAAGCAAAAGCAAAAAAAAAAAAACTAAAGGGTGGTGTTTTATTGGATTGTGACAGGTTGAGTAATAAGGAATTAAGTCTTCGTCATTTCATTAAAACTGAGAGATGATGTAATGCATATGTAAGAGTTTTCTGAAGGGTTTTTTGGGGGCTTTTAAACGGCTTATTTTTGTTTTGTTTAGTTTTTTATTTTATTTTATTTTGGAAAGATATGATTGTATTATGTGCAACTCAGTTGCTTACATTATAACTACAAAATATTTTTGGGTTCCTGGAAAAAAAAAGAAAAAAGACTAATAAATGTGTTTGGCTGCTAAGCATTTATTGTGGTTTCCTGTTTTATTCTGCAATTTAATTTGCTCGTTTATTGAATGTTTATATTGTTTCTACTCTTCCTTCTCTCCCTGCTCCACACTCTAAAAGCTAGCCAAAATTCAGCATCTGAATTGGGCCTCAACTTTGTCTATCTTGCCTTGGTATGTTTTTCGTTGGCAGGTCAGTGGTGGGCTTCTGCTCCTTGCTCCTGCTGCCTGCCACAGTGCAAGTTTCAAATTCTCAAAGAGAAAATGATATTCTCCTTCTGCCTTTTGTTGTTCTGTCTTCATCCTTATTTGCATTTGGAGTGAGAGCCCTAGAGGAGAGAAGAGATAAGACTCCTGCTTAGGGCTCTACCACATCCCACCTCTGCTGCTGCTCCCAAGGATGAGAACCAGCCAGCTCTCTCCAGAAAACACCCACCTGGAGCTCCCTGCCCAGCTTGAGTGCTGCCATGCTGCCGAGGAACATTAGAGCCTTCTCCTGAAGGGGGGGTGTTCCCCACCTCAACAGCTGCTGTTTCACCGTTAGCTGCTAAAATAAGACTTGTTTAGACATGTGATTATGAAACACCTCTAGAATGGCAAGGGGGAAGAAGGGACAGAAGCTAATACTTGCTAACTCCCAGGTATTGTGTTGAACTCAATTCTCAGAATGCTGTGTGATAGCAAACCCATTTTATGGAGAAACTGCAGCTCAGAATAATTTAATTAGCAATAATAAGTAATGTTGATTGACCGCTTACGGTGAGCTGGGCACTGCTAAAAAGCATGTCATATATATTCACTTATTTATTTGAAACGTGTCAGCAACTGGTTCAACCATACGAAGAACCCAGATAGTATTCAGATAAACACTGGGAAACCATTAGTGACAAGAGGTGAACACTTCAAAAACATCTTGAAAGCCAGTCTGTTAGAAATAAATCCTATTTTTCTTCAACTGATTTTAGAGAGGGTGAGCAAGAGAGAGAGAGACATCAACTTGTTCCACTTATCCATGCCTTCATTGGTTGATTCTTCCATGTGCCCAGACCAGGGACCAAACCCGAAACCCTGGTGCATCAGGACGATGATCCAACCAACTTGACCACCCTGCCATGGCATAAGTGCTATTTTTTTTTAAAGATATTGACATTGCAAAAACTATGAAGACCTTTATCAACAAAGACTTCAGAAGTATTAAAAATGTATCAGTGGCAAAGGGGGGATGTGTTGAAGAATTAAAGGTGGCAGTTAAGACTTCAGCGTCTGACTCAGTCTTCCTCGGTGGCATGACCTGCTTTTCCCTTAGGTGAGTTTAGTGTATACGTAGAAAATCTGTGCTAAAAGCCAGGCTTCTATACTCCTTCCTCCAGACCACCCCAGCCACACACTCCCATACTCACCAAAATTTGCCCTTCTCTAGAGTCACTAACTTCAGCATTCTTGACCTTGACCTCCTGTCTTCCCAACCAGCTGGTTCCCACTGCTCCTTGGCTGTGTCGTGATCCCATCAACAACTCCAAGACACTGGCCTATTTCCTTTTTTCCAGTCCATCATCCCTCTCCTTTTTCTCACATTCTTCCTAATCCAGTTTAGGTTTTATAGCCCATAATTTTAATAACATGGTTGCTATTGACACCTACATGCAACAAAATCCCCACTCTGGAAAAATCCTATTATCCAAAATGCACCCAAAAGCAGCATTGCTGGGTGGAGGGAGCTCCTATAAATGTACTCTAACCAGCCAGCATTGAGACCTTGGCAGTACTCGGCAAGCCTCCTGTGTCCACTAATACACAGAATATTGCAGGGATCCGAAAAATTCACCCAGATTCCTGCTTCCCAATCATGAGCAGAGAGAGGTGCTTCTCCCTTGGGCACTGATTCCTCCAGGGCTTGGGATCCTTTCCCTTCCTGACCCCTTGGGTACTTTTAACTCTCCAATTAGCCCTTCTTTCTTGTGATTAGCTGGGCTCCTTGCCAGTCAACATGCTCAAGTCCATCCCATGGTAAAAACCTGTTTGGGGCTCATGTTCTAACTCCTACCTCACCAGCAACTGATTACCCCATTTTTTCCCTGGAGAAATGTTCTCTCCCTCCTGAGTCTCTTCCAATTTGTTTTCTGCCTCTGTCATTTCTGTAGAAAAGCTGTCCCTAGTCCACGGGATGTGACCATTTGCCTCCTGACACCGCAGCCCCTGGATTTCCTTCTCTGTCTAACATGTTCCTTTGTTTCCTGTGCCCTTTTCATCCTCCTCCATCTGGTCGTGAGTGTTGGATTTCATCAGCACTCACACCCAAACCCTCCTTTGTTGCATGCTAAAATCCTAGGCAGCAATATTCACCTCACCGGCCTTTCTTACTCTTTGTCCTCTGACTGAACTCTAAATCTTGGTGTGCCCCTGGGCTCAGTCCTGAGTTCTGTTTTCTTGTCATGTTGCCCCCCACCCCAAGATGAGTTCATTCAGCTCCGACCCTGGCCTTTCTTATCTGATCTTTCTGGTCTACCTAATCGACTTAATTGCCTATCAACCTCTAAGTCGTCTGGACAAATCCCTCCACCTTCCTTGTCAAATCTACATCCTTGATCTTTCCCATGTCAGTAAATGACACCTCCGCTCACCCAACTATTCAAGCCCATAGCTGCTTCACATCTCTGATTTAGTCCATCGTGAAGCCTGTCAGTTCTGGTCTCGTTTGGCATTCATTTCAGTTTCCCCGTCCCCAATCCAGTCTACACATAATAGCTGGGATGGTATTTTTAAAAGCAAATCTGAGGAAGTCATTCTCCAGCCTAAAGCCTTTTAGTGGCTTTCCATTGCTTAGAATAAAGCCACCAGATATCCGTATTTCCAACAAGGTTCTCAAGGTCTGGCTACCATCTATCTACTTCTCCAAATTTATCTCCCTCTCTTCTCACCTATTGTCCTCTAATCTCATCAGCTGACCATTGTACCCCACTGCCTAGTACAATGCCTGGCACAGAGTATGCACCATGGTGAAATGAATGATCCTAGTGGGTAATGGGATGCTACATCAAGATTTTTTTTCTAAGAAACTAGGTATTTTTAAAGCCCGAAATAAAAACAGGATAGATATATTTTTTTAAAATATGTTTATGAGTTAGGGCACAAGAGAGTTGCCAAAGTAAAATTAGAGATGTTGCTTTAGGTAACAATGACAACCAGCCACAGTGTCTTTGGAGATCAGGAACCAAAATTTGAAGAGCCTGCAGACTCAGAAGGTAAGCCTTGCAGATGTGCAAGCAGTTTTCAAGGGGTGGAAAAGTGGGTTAAACCTTGAAGAAACTCCCACTACTACATTTTTCAGGAAGTGAGAGAAAGGGGCACCAAAGAAAGAGCAGTCAGAGAGGAATTTCAAAGCAGGAGGTAGCGATTGTAAAAAATGCTAAATACTTCAATCAGCCAGGAGGGATGATTTAGTACAGGAAAAAAAGGAAAAACTATTTGACTAAAAGATCAAAATGATACAAGATGTACATTGGGAAGCTTGCTTCCAGTTTTGTCCCGTCTCATCTCATTCCCTGCATGTGCCCCCCACACGTAGCCTTTAACAGATTCTTTATGCAAATATAGGCAAACAAATATATATTATGGAAAAGGGCCTTTTGATTTGCTTTTTAGAGGAAGTTATTGGTGAACAATGAGACTGTGGTTTGGAGGAGACACAGGAAGTTGTATTGCAGTGCTAAGGAATAAAGCTGGAGAGGAACAAATTCATTGAATGCAGGAGTCCCAGACATTGAGCTAGGGAATCAGCATCTCTTCTTTCCTTTGCTCCTTAATGCACACCTGGGGACTGTCAGCCATATTTCACAGGTGGAAAGACCAAGTGCCAAAGTTTTAGTAATTGCCCAAGTCAGCTAATAACTTGCAGTGCCAGGAATGGTTGGTGCAAGAGCAGCTAGAAAGAGAGATTTCCGTGTTAGGGACAGAACAAGAGCAAGTGAAGGTGTTTCTACAGTAGAAGAGATCTGTGCATTTTTTTAAAGATTTTATTTATTTATTTTTAGAGAGAAGGGAAGAGAAGGCAAGAAACATGGATTGGTTGCCTCATGTACGCAGCCCAACTGAGGACCAAACCTGCAATCCCGTCATGTGCACCGACTGGGAATTGAACTGGTGACCTTTTGCTTCATTTCATGGCATGATGCCCCACCGAGCCACACTCACTGATCAGGGCGATCTGTGTGTATTTCTTTTTTTTATTTTATTTATTTATCTTTAGAGGGGAAGGGAAGGAGAGAGGGAGAGAAATATCACTGTATGGTTGCCTCTCATGCATCCCCTGCTGGGAACTGGCCTGCAACCCAGGCATGTGCCCTGACTGGGAATTGAACTGCGATCGTTTGGTTCGCAGGCCCGCGCTCAATCCACTGAGCTACCCCAGCCAGGGATCTGTGTGTATTTCTTAAAAATCCAAGTAGAAGGAAGTCAGAACTGTAGAAATGAAAAATCCATATAAAGTAAAAAGCAAGGTAGTTTTTTGCATGAAGGGATAGAAGACTGGAGGCAGAAATCTCTTTTGTGGAGGAAAAATAACAGCAAAGTGAAGCAAAGAGGCAGGAGAGAGGGCTGGAAGGCTCAGAAGACAGCTGAGTTTGCCATAGTCACAGTGGAAAGTGAGAACAGTAAACTCAGCTCATCAAAGCAATGAAGCACTCTGCAGAGTGGGAAGTTGCAGGAAGTAAATTCATCTCCCCAGAATTGTCTGCCCTCACCCTCAAACAAAGGCGCAGAGGTGCAGCTCTCAAGAGGGAAGGTGGAAGAAGACTAGGGTGATGAGCTCAGGTGACTGATGGGTTTCTCTAATGGTCAGGTATTCCAGAATTGGTGCTGCAGTCAACTCTGGCTGCTAATTCTGGACTCCGGATGGAGATATACAGAAGTCAGAATGAGGACACTGAAGAGGTGTGACAGAGGTTGGGGGGAGAGAAAGTGCAGTGTTAGAATCTAACTTGTATGTTGGCTTGTGGGCCTATTTCTCTGTCTGGGCTAGGCTCCTTTTGACACTATTCATTCATCCAAGAAACACTTTTGAACACCCATACTATGCTAGATCCTGTGCTAGGTGCCAGGGAAATAGGTTATCAATAGTGCCCATGCTAAGTCTGCTATCAACGGGAAAGGCAAATTCTCTGATGAGAATTATGAGAGAGGCCTAAGAAGCAGTAGGTCATTCATCATCTATGAAATCCCAGAGGTGAGCAGGGAGAACACTCTAGGGGCGGTCTATAGGCTTTTGAGTGAATCTGGAATAAATGAAAGCAGAAATGGAATAATGACAGGTAAAGAAGTTATTATTAAAGACAAGATTTTGAAGACTTGAGATCTATAATTAGTAATGTTTAATATCCCTGGAATATTATGGTTACTAGAAAAAGCTGGGAATTCAAATGGAATTCCCCTGCGAGGTCTTGTTTTTAGTGAGAAGCTCAGAAATCAGTAATTTTAAAAGCAGCTTGGTACCTTTGGAGTACCAAGGAAATGGTACATTTGGAGCTGCTAAGAACCAAGCATCTAGAGCCTAGCTGCTGCAATTAACAAGTAGCACTCCCTTTCTACATGAGCAAACTAGATACTCAACCTGCCCATGCCTTTGTTTTGTCATCTGCAAACTGGGATCGTAATAAGGCTAGCATTTATTAAGCACTTACTCTGTGCATTGCACCAAGGGCTTTACTTGTAGTATTTTATTTAACAATACCCGAACAACTCAGGAACCACAAGAATTAAATGAGATCATTTGTGTAAAGCAGTGATACCTAGTAAGATCTCCATAAACATTAGGGGCTTTTATTATTATTGGCCAACCACAGCAGAGAGCAGGACCACGAGGGAACAGTCTCTGGATTTGACCTTATTTCCTGATGAGAGGTGTTCCAGAATGGGGAATGCCTTCAAGAGATCGTGGGTGTGACCTGGCATGGTATATGCTGGGAACTACACCACTTAATGGCTAAGATTGCAGATTCTTAAGTGGGGCGACCCTCAGCATGTCACTCAGCTTCTGAGTCTCAGCTCCAGCACTTGCTGAAGTCCTTTTTTTTTATTTTTACTGCAGTTTCATTGCAAGGGATTCACTTGGAACTCAGCAAATGCTGATTTCTCTTAGGCATCTTCATTTCCCTCAGAACTGCACTCAGTGCCAGACAGGAATTAAGAGTGGAGAGGTGGTAGACGATAATTGTCATCATCAACATCATCACAGCAAACACATAGAGGGCTAAGTGTCGCGACATCGATCTGCTACTCAATCCTCTGAGCAATCTTTTTTTAAAAGATTTTTATTTACTTATTTTTAAAGAGAAGACAAGGGAGGGAGAAAGAGAGAAACATCAATGTGTGGTTGCATCTCACCTGGCCCCCACTGGGGACCTGGCCCGCAACCCAGGCGTGTGCCCAGACTGGGAAGCGAACTGCAACGCAACCCTTTGGCTCGCAGGCCGGTGCTCAATCCACTGAGCCACGCTAGCCAGGGCCTCTCAGTAATCCTGAAGGCAAGTTTTAATGTACCTCTTCCCAGATGGGGAAATGAGGCACAGACCGGCTAAATAATATGAAGCAGTAATCCGTTTCTTCTAAACGAAGAGAAACTTGTTAACCTTAGTGACCCTGCAACCGAACTCGGCAACCTTGAACGCCCAGATTGCCAGGAGCTCCGGGGGCGGGACTAAGTGGGGGAAGTCCCGCCCCAAAGGAGGAAGTTGCAGTCTTTAGGCTTCCGTTTCCGCCTTCCGTGTCCCATCTATTCTGGCGGGGTCGGACGTTCCGGATGGCGGCGGGCGGTGACTGTGGCGGGCAGCAGGCGGCCTGCGGGTATGACAGCTACCGCTCCCCGCTTGCCTCCCGCTACGCCAGCCCGGAGATGTGCTTCGTATTTAGCGACAAGTACAAATTCCGCACCTGGAGGCAGCTCTGGCTATGGCTGGCGGAGGCAGAACAGGTAACGGACCTTGGAGCTAAGAGACTTGGCGGAGGGAGGCGGGTCCGCTCCAGCACGTGCCAGGCTCAGCGCCCAGCGTGGGTCTAGTCGCTTGGGGACAGCTGCGCTGCTATTTTTGGCTAGGCGTTAACTTGAACCAGGAGCTGCGGCCCCAGGACAAGCCAGCAGAAGGCCCGGGAGCCGCCACCTGTTGTCTCACATGCTTTTAATTACCGAGGGTTAGAGACGCGGAGGCGGCGAGAAGTTCAGTCTGTGGTTTCAGGGCCAAAATCTTGGCCATTCCTGAAGGAGTACACCGCTAGCCACTGAGCGCTTGTGACGTGCTGTTGCGCTAATTCCTTTACAACATCTTTTCTTGTTTATCCCACATAGCTCTTGCAAAGTAGGCAGTGCTCTTCCCACATTAGAGTGGAGAAAACCAAGTGTGTGTAATAACCAAGCTAAGCGTGTCGTGTGCTCTGGGTCACCCAGCTGTCAAGAACGGAATTGGGAGGTGAACCTGAGCGCCTAGCCACTTGTCTTCCACGGTGCCTCTGTAATGATGTTACCAACGAAGTTGGACCTGGGTTCTTGAGTTCAGCCAGGAACTCAAATTATAAGAGAAAGTTTATTTATAAAGTTACAGCTGGGCTGTGTAGGCTGCAGAAACAAGTTACACAGGCGAAAGGAAAGGCCCTTGGAGCTTAGGAGAAAGGAAAGAAAGTACCCTGGAGAGTGGAGTGGGCGGGGGGGGGGGGGGGGGGGGGGGGGGGGGGGGGGCCGGGGCCCTTCATCCTGAGGGTTTTAGAGGAAGGGAGTTTAGGGAAGGTGTTGGGAGTGGATCTCAGAACACTCATCAGCTTTATGCTGAGGCACAAAAATGGCATTTATTCCATGGGTGTGGTTGGCACCAATGGCACTAATTGGATTTTTGTGGTCTACCTGAGTAGGGTGATTTAAGCCATTTACCCTCTGATTGGGCAGAAGTGTAAACCATTTATTCTTTGTCCTTGGTTAAGGGAACATAGGATTTTGCAGTTTATCAGATGGCTATAAACTGCACAGGCATTGAACTATCTCAGTTTCCCTGTTCAGCTTGTCCTGGTTTATTACCCTGTCTCCTGACAGGACTGCCACAAAATCCGTGTTTCCTAGGACACCATTTTCATTTCATGTGCCCATGTTTTGCCTCTGAAGAGGGAGAATTGGAGTAGAGGTTTATCAGAGGGGATTTATGGTTGGTTTGATGAGAACTACTTGTAGAGCTGTTCATCCCAATGTTTTCTGAATAGCTCCCAAGGGGCCTTTCCCAGAGGAGTGGAAGGAAGCTGATCCAGAGAGCTATAAAGTTTCAGAGGAAAATGCCACAACAAGCAAGACAGCAGTGTCCTCCGAAATGGCATGAGTAAACACCAAAATAATCTGGAGTAGGTGAATGGGATGGTGGTACAATGGAACTTCCCCAAAAGGAAACTTCCATCCTCAATAATCCCCTCCATTTCACTGTGCTCAGGAAGATAAAGTGACGTAATAGCAGGCATTTCTATGCCAGGCACTGTTTTAATACTTTACATATTAATAGCTTATTAACCATCAAATCAGCCTATCAGGTAAGTACTGTTTTAGAGAGGTTACAGATGGTGGAATGGAGGCACAGAGAGGTTTCATAAACAATTAACTCACTTAACAGTAATGGATAGGAAGAAGCATTAATAGTGTGTTATGGTTTCTTATGTACCAGCATGTACTCCACGTTCTGTTTCATTTGATACTTTATTATATAGGTTGGTGTAGCGTCATTCAAAGGCTTTGCAGGGTGACCATGGCTAGTGAATGGCTTCAAGCTGGACTTGAAATGTAGAGTCATCTGAAAGTGTTCTTTCCTCTGCCCAGTCTGCATATTGCCTGAAATGCATACAGTTTTTTGTATGATCTCCTACCTTTGGATTATCTATTAGTTAGGGTATCAAAATTAGCAGCATAAATTACATAATAATTTAGTAATTCAGGGAAATAATTGAGGGATGAGAGAAGGAGGAGTGCAGAAAATGAGGAACCTGGAATGAATTTTGACAGTATACATCGCTTGAGGGTAGGAAGCAGTTTGGTCACACCGCCCCCTGCTGCTTTGCTCTGGGAGGAGCCCTGAGATGTCCTAAATACTTGGCCAAAGGTCCAGAGCAGTGCAGGCCACTGCAGTGTAGCTAGTGTTGACCAAGGAAGTGAATTTTTACTTTCTCATTTTAATCAGTTTAAATATAAATAGCCACATCTGGTCAGCAGTTACCATCTTTTACAAAATAGCTCTAAGATGCAAGATCTTCCCCAGGGCCAGGGCTTCGGAGTTCCAAGTCAGGTTTGATTAAATTTCACCAACGT
>PVKM010026948.1:0-19040 GCA_004027735.1 Carollia perspicillata | reverse complement strand
ATGTGTTTCTCATGTCACTCTCTTCCCACCGGACTTCCAGATGTTTTTCCAGCACGCCAAGTCGAGTGCCTCGGCCAAGAAAACTCTTCCCAGGATTGTCACAGGCTGGCTTCCTCTCTTTTTCATGTCTCTAGATGTCATCTCTGAACAGAGACATGGCCTTTCCAAAACAGCCCCCTACCTTCCACAATTACTCTCCGCCCACTTACCCTGACTCAGGAACTTCATCAAAATACACACAATACCTCTGAGACCAGGAGCCAGCACACTTTTCCTATAAAGGGCCAGAGAGTAAATATAGCAGAGTTTGAATGTCATGTGGTTCTGTCAGAATTACTGAACTCTGTTGTTATAGTGCTAAAGCTCCTGTCCACAGTAAGTAAACCCATCAACATGACTGAATTCCAACAAAACTTTATTTATAAAAACAGGCAGAGGGTCAGATTTGGCTGGCTGGTGGTAGTTTGCTGACCTTTGCTATGTAAGTGAGATTTTCTCATATGTTGGGGTTTAAGTACTGCATTTTCTGTTACCGATACAACATTTTCCATTAAAAAATTCCAAATTAATAATGCACATGAATGTAAATTAGCAAACTTCAGGTGTAGTTAGTATTTGGGCCCATCCTGGTCTTCTTTTCAATCCTAAAGGGAGCATATACTTTTTTGAGTCAAAACCCTTTGAGGGATAAAGCCCAGACCTGGTCTCCAGTACTTTGGGGATCTGTATCAGATCTGACATCCGAACACTTCAGCTCGTTGTTTGTGATTTCACAGAAAGAAGTGTTGCGCTACCTTCTGAGTACCATCACTAACCAGCTGCCAGAACATCACTTGGTGCCTCTGTCTTTCCTAAACCCAATCAGTAGGGGCAAGAATGTCTTCCCTTCATAATTCATTGTTGATGAGGAAGATGACGATAGCTCCATACACAATCACAGAGATGATTTTTTTGGACCATCAGCGTTTTGCTCCTACTATACGAATGTCCCTCCCAGCAGAAGGATGAAATAAGAATAGCTCAATGTCCCTTTGAGTGTATTCCACTTAACATTGGATCTGTGAGAGGCTGACAGGTATTAGGATGAAAAAAGCCTTTGGTCAAATGTGGAAAATACGTGTTTCTCTACTGCAGGATTTTCAGAGCACCCATGGCTACCTTTATCCATTACAGGTGTTCAGGAAAATTCATGAATACTCTACTTGGAGTCCATTCTTTTTTGATCATAGAAACTTACTTTATTTGCAGTGTATCTTGCAGAAATAGGGATCCATGGAATCCATCTTGAGAAAAACTATTAAATCCTGTGTCCATGAAAAGCTGTGTAATAACCTTGGAGACTTCCTTGGTATTACCAAGTTTCACAGATGCTACTGATTCACACTACTTTATCCATTTATTGTTATTTTTGAAAACATATTAGTAAATGTGAATAGAAATGTAAAGTAGTTTGCTATTAAAAAATTCAACACTCCTGTCTCAGTTCTCATGGATTAGCTACATATTTCAATGTATTATCTTTAAAGAGTGATATTGCTTTTTGCATATTCAAAATTTCAGTATAAAGTTATAGGAACCCTGCCCATTTTTTTTTGAGATGCAGCATCTAGTTCTTTATCTAGTAATAGATAAATATTTCAAAGTAGTAAATCCTAAAACATGAAAGCTCAATGAAAGAGTACAGTTCATGGGACTTTAGATGAAAAAAAAATGCCCTATAGGGATATTGCAACTAGGGGAAGAATACGAATCAATTTAAAAAGACCGCTTTTTTGTAATGTTTTTTTTCACTTTACTACCTAGCTTTTGTGTTGAACTACTTTTGCTCTTATTACTCTGTACTTATATGTTTAGAAATGTTTTTCAAGAACACTGGTTTACTCACACTTTCTTGGAAAATAAATTCTAAATAATGATATATGATATTAACAGTCAAGCAGTTCAAACTTAAAATATATCCTGGGGTAATTCTACCAAATTTCCATTAGGAAGAATTTAATTTATCTTCAATATATTTAAAACCCCAAATGGACAAATGTGCCTGATTTGAAAGCCAGAAGAAACATGTTGTTATAGTAGTCATTATTATTACTAGTATTAATTATTATTATTATCATTCATCCCAACTTTTTCTTTTACCCAATTTGAGTTGAAACCAAAGGAGAACATGAGAAAAATACCAGGAGCACATAGAACAACTTTGTTTTTCTCTTACATTGATTTCCTACAGTTCTTTTAGTAATGTTTAAAAGAGCAAACTAGAGAGATTATATATAAATATGTTGTAATTCCCAAGTCTTGAATTTGTCTGTTAGACACATCGGTCCTCATGATTTGTTACATTATGTTGACCGGATATGAAATCACCCCTCATGGCCATTGGACAGCTGAAGTTCTAGACTACTTAGTTTGTTATTAAAGTGTTCTATCCTATATTAATTTCAAAGATGATTAATAGGTCTTTCTGGAAAAAAGGTTTGTGGGAGCTATTTAATTAAGGAGCACTATGTTGAACATAGCCAGCGCAGATCTTCTCAGAGAAGGTATAACACTTCTCTCAGCTGTTGTATGATATCCAAGAGGCAGCTGTTGTAGTGCATTTCTATAACATGTCTTTGCTAATGAGTGGGTGGCTCTGCTCGGCATTTCTCTTTTTTCCCTCTTTTCCAGGATTTACTGCTCTTATTTAGGTGCAAGACTAGTCAGCAATATTCTGTGGTTATCCAGACTCTGCAAAGCATCTTATCAGTCATGTCCCTGATGTAAATAAAGAAACCAATACAAGTTTTTAATGCTCTAGAGTAGATCTGTAATGCACAAATTCTTCTTAAAATGCAAAGCAAAAACACTACAGAATCATAAGCTCAGAGGATAAGTTCAGAATTTTTGGTCTTTAAGAAATGTATATCAAATGAGTGACAGAGAATTTGCAATTATTGATGAGGTAAGTTTAGGTGCAGTTTATACTTTCAAAGGAATGAAGAAAATTAATGTTAAAAACTTTAATGTAGTATTTTAAGACCAAAATAATATTGAGGTTTTTTAAAGTTTCTATTTTAGTTTTTCCATCACCATTTATCCCACTATATCCTCTTCCAACTCCACCTGCCCTCCTCTCCCAGCATTCATGTATTTCCCAAACTCCATATTTAAAGGAATAAAGAAGGGAGGGAGGACGGGAGGGAGGGAAAGAGGTAGTTAACAGCCTCACAGTTTGATCTAATTACATGCTCTTGATATCTTTCCACTTCTGTCCAAAAGTCAGTAGGCAGTTGGCCATAGATGGCTGTATTCATTATATTTTAACCAAAAACAGAAAGTGGAGTTATTTTGGAGGACAGGTGGGAGGGTAAATGACTGATCTGAAGAAGGAAGCAGGAAGTTCCAGGCACTAGCAAACACAAGCCTGTATTTCTGAGACAAAAGCACATACACCGAGTCTAGGTCTTCACAGAACCTGTAAACCAGGGAACGAAGCCACAGCTGCAGAGCCTGTAGTATTTGACTTTCCACCCGAAACCCAAAGTTATAAACATAGGCACAGAGTAAGGAACTGCCAATTATTAGAGCCGTCACATTGACAACCCAAAAGAGCAGATGGTCTGGTTAATTCCACAAAAGCCACAGTAATGAGCGTAGACAGAATTAGTATCTATGACACGACTGTGACTACAGACTTAACTAGACATTATTGTAGGGAGGCCTCTCTTTGAGTGATATCATCCTACCCTGAGGTACAACAGCTGTAAAAAAAATAGTATAACTCAGACATTATTCTAGGTTAAAAACCCAAGGAATCTGCATACTCAGCACCTAAGAGTTTTCCGAGGAGCCAAAGTTAATTCAGCATGTCTGTGTGCTACTGAGAGATGCAAGAAATGCACATTTCAAGCCTATTGCCCATATTTAGTATACTCATTTCTAAGGAAGACTTAGAGAATCCTAAGAAAAGAGTTATAAAATGGTGTAGGTAGTTATTGAATCATATAGTTGTTGACTGAAATAGTGATCAGCCTATTGGTAAAATTGCTTATATACATATTTACTGCCTGTGGGCTATGGAAAAATATTTAGTAGTATATTAATAATAAATCAGAAAAATTACATCAAAACAAAGAACTTTGGGTTTGTTCTCTAAAAATGAAAACATGAACAAAAACAAAACACAAAACCCAATAACTGTATAGCCCTAAATTAGCTTTGCAGGATTTAGTGAAAAAATGGCAAAATTTCCTCTGCAAAGAATAAAAAATAACATGAACAAATGTTCCATAGTTGAGAACAAAGAAACATAAAAATAGATGGTAGAAAATAATATTTACCCTCATTATAAATGCAGTTTTTATCTTGCTCACCGCAAGAACTCTCAGGGGATGCAAAATATGTGATATAATGTATTTCGGCAAGATTGTAGCAAAATTCAATGTCTTGAATAATATACTACCTACTTTGTGGCACTTAAATAAGAATACCATATGATCTCACCTTTAACAGGAACCTAAACAACAAAACAAACAAGCAAGCAGAATATAACCAAAGACATTGAAATAGAAAACAGGCTGACGGTAACCAGAGGGGAGAGGGGAGGGAATTTCAGGGGAAAAGGGGAAGGGGTCACAGGAACAAGTATAAGGGACACATGGACAAAAACTAAGGGGGTTGGAAATGAGAGGGAGGTGGGGAGCACTGGGCGGGGGGTGGACTGGGATGGGAGTAAAAGACAGAAAACTGTACTTGAACAACAACTAAAATTTTAAAAAACAAAAAAATAAATAAATAAGAATTTTCTTTCTCTGTACTTTTCATAATCTGAGAAATGAAAAATAGCACATTTATTGTTTTCGTCTCTTGATTTCTACAAACCCTTACCAGTGGGAAAAATTGTTATTGGAAACCATGGCCTGGACATGTTTATTTAGCCATAATTAAGTTTTAAGTCATCAGACATTGGAGGCAGAAAACTTGGGCTCTATGAAAATTTTAAAAACACAACAAAATGAAACAAAAATGAGAAAAAGAAAAAGAACCTAGGACTCAGTTTCCATGTCTATTGTGATTTTGTTTACTTATTTATTTTTAAAACTTGGCTTTTTAATTTTTAAAATTTTATGTATTTATTTGTAGAAAGAGGGAAGGGGGAGGAAGAAGGAGGGGGAGAGAGAGAAACATCAATGTGTGAGAGAAACTTTGACTGGTTGCCTCTCGCAAGTGCTCCAAAGGGGAACCAGGCTGGAAACCCAGGCATGTGCCCTGACTGGGAATCAAACCGGCCACTTTTCGCTTAATGGGACTATGCCCAGCCAAATGAGCCACACCAGTAGGGCTCTTTTGTGATTTTAAAATGTGCCTCCTAACTTTTACAGTATTCAGGGTTCTAGCCTTCTCTGCATTAACATTTATGCTGTAAGTCTTGACTTGTTGGCAAATTTTTCCCAAATGTTGATTTTTGGAATCAGAATACAGTTCCTTGTCTTTTTTTAAAGTTTTAAAAATAATTGTAATTTTTATTTTTCAGTTCATTTTTCCATCATATTTAAATGGTCATCTGGTACATCATCCCCATTATTGAGATTTAAATATATGCTGGTTTCTACTAACCATTTGCTGTGCATTCACTGAATTTTGTGCATATCATGTGATTCTTATGTTTTCTTATTAGGTGTGTGATTTATCATACTAACTCTTTGTGACACTGAGAAATATCTACCTGGCGTAAATTAGGTTTGGTTTAGGTGAATGTGTGGTTGTGGAGAGACTTGACTTGCCATATATTTAAAAATATTTTCTCCTTATTGACCAGATTCACTCAACTGGTAAGTGATGGAGATGGGATTTTTGTCTAGACAATCTGACTACAAAGCCTTTGCTCTTTACAACTTCTCAATACTATTTTGGAAAAAAAAAGAGAGCTGCTTACCAGATATTAGGTCTTTATTTCTTTTAGATGATAAGCATTACAATAAAATCTTTTCTCTATATTTTTAAATGTTGGTTTATGCAGAAGATGGGCTGCGATTTAAGTTACAAGATCACCTAAGAAAACTTTTGCCCTGGCTGGTGTGGTTTACTAGATTGAGCACTGGACTGTGAATCAGAAGGTCATGGATTTGATTCCCAGTCAGGGCACATGTATGGGTTGCAGGCCAGGTCCCCAGTGGAGGGCGCGTGAAAGACAACCACACATTAATGTTTCTTTCCCTCTCGTTTTCCTTCCCTTCCCCTCTCCTTGAAAATAAATAAATACAATCTTTAAAAAAAAGAAAAAGAAAACTTTTTAAAAATATTTGCTGCTGTTCTGGAGTGGAAAGTGGTGCTATAGTTCTTTGTCTTTTATTTTAATTTCTATGTTTTTTTTTTTAGTTAGGCCAATTACATTGGTATTCCTAATTTTTTGAGAATCAGAAAAACTAATCTCAAACATTAAAATATCCTGCTTGTTTCTTTAACATTTTTTTAGAAAACATACATGCACACTGGATCAGGCTCTGAACAAGTTTAGAATGGTGCGTGTGTAAATCCTCCTAAACTCTGTCTCTAGTATAGTGCTCATGTGAGAAACGTAAGGTTCAGGATATTGGCAACCTGGACACCTAAATGTTAATAACTTTTTGACTCTGAATTGCACAGTTTTTGAAACAAAAGTCATCTTGGAAAGTCCTTCTGGTTGACTTGGTCGCTGTCAGTAATTATGGCTGGGTAGGGCTCTTCCCAGGTGACTCAGTCCCCTTTTGCTCAGTCTATGGTATGTCACTGTGGGTATCCACTTACATTCACATGGAAAAAAGCGTGGTATGAATCATGAAGGCCTGGAAAAGAAGCGTATTTTCAAGCCACATTCATGGGATTTCCCAGGGATAGTTTCCGACAAGATTTTCTCTCCTGTGTCTCCTGAAATGTCTTTAACAGTAGCGTCAACATTATCCCTCACATCATGGCACCCATTCCTTAAAGGTGTTTACTGCTTAATTTTCCTTTTAACTTCAAGAACACTCTTTTTCAGTTAAGCACATTTTGGGGGCAGATGATATAGTTCTAATCTACTGCCATAAATGTGCAATAGCAGATTTGGCAACAAGGGTAACACCATTATTTAAAAAAATCATGCTCTGGTGCCAGGAGGGTTAGGGGCATCTGCGCTTTCCTACTACGGGTCCCCTTTAGCTGTTTCGTTCTGAGGCCAAGATTAACTCAGGCTACTGGGGTCAGTTTGCAGGCATTTCATGGATTACTAAGGAAGCTGATTTAATGAGCATCTTGTACCTTACAAGCCACAACCATTCCAGAGGTTAACCTTATGAGGCAATCAAGAAAAGTCGCCCCAGTATTGTGAAATGACCTAGAATCAGAGGTCCCTGGGCTTGACAAAGACTCTTTTAATGTAGAAAGCTAAGTACACAGTTGGATTTAAGTAAATAATAGCCTTTGGAGATGTTGAGGTTGTCACATAGTTCGGTTCCAATGAAGTTGATATATAATGAGAAATAGAAGTAACCTTTGCCTTTGCAAGAGGAAGAACAAGGAAGGATCATTCTGGAATTCATGGAACAATATTTTCAGTGCCGAATGAGGGATAGTTGTTTCTTGGAAAGAGGAGATTGTGTTGATATTTGGTTTAGTTGTCTCAAAAAGTGCAATGTTCAGGCTTTTTTATTCACTGGGTATTGTATCCCTGGCAAACAAAGGACAAGGTTTAGGAATCCGCCACAGGATGAGTGAATTCTGTGTTGTCCCTTTGCATGCTAGTGGACAGTTGTGATGTGAGGTAAAGACAAATCAGAATCTTCATCAAATTAGAGGAAACTTTTCAGCTTGGTGAGAACTATAACTTCATGATACCAAGGTTATAGGTTTTTCTAATGAGATATTACTGTGGAAGTTGTGGTTAATTTGTGCTGGTGGGACTGTCAGTGTTTAGTCCCCGAATCTTATCATAATTTATAACTATTTTGAGATTTTTCTTAAAAACTTAGGAAAACATGTTTTTAAAGTCAAAGAGAGTGTCTACAATAAAACATATTAAAAATCAGATGTAATAAAACTTGGAAAGTTTGTGGAATGAACATAAAAAAATAAAGTAGAAAAAATAAAATAAAGTTAGAATGAAAATCTGAGAAGTAAATTATTTTTAACTGAAATTATACGGTTTATTTTGTTAACATTTTTTCTTTTTCTAGTATACAATTGAATGATATTTTGATGACTTTATATTTTAAAATGGGAAATTTTCTTAAATAATTCTTTAAAAATAATGAGCATAATAATTTTTCAAATAAAATTATAACCACAATGAAAATAAAAGATATATACATCTATTTCAATGTTTAAAGCCTTTAATCATGTTAATGGTGGAATATTTTTGACATGCAGAGATTTTAAAGTTTTATGCATTCAAGTCTTTTTGTCTTACCTGAGATAAAGGAAAATATAGAGTAAATATATTTGAGAAAGCAAGGGTATACAATTATCTTTTGCCTGATTTAGGTCACACTGAATTTATTTATTGGCTATTTCTTAATCAGACTTTATTGATATTAAGCCTGCCTTGTTTTCAACCTTATCTAATATCCAATTTTGAGAGAGTTTTTAGAAATCTTATATAAAATATGCAATAAGTATACAGCAACACTTGAAGAGTTATCTAATAAAAATGTAGAAGTGAATTTAATATTTAGAATAAATAATTTTTCTTAATAAATATATATGATAGTTCTTCACATATTATAATTTAAACATTATTTAATTTCTCAGAGTTGTACCAGATCATAGTTACATCTATATCTGTGCATAATTTTACTGACCACAGTAGTTATATCTTTCTAGAAATGAAATATCACACAGTGAGTGTAAAAGGATTTCCCAATTCATGTCATTCTATGTATGGCTAGAAGAGATGCTAAACATTTTATTTTTTTTAATTTTTAAATTTTTCCAACTCTGTTTTTTAAAGATTTTATTTATTTTATTTTTAGACAGAGGGGAAGGGAGGGAAAAAGAGAGCAAGAGAAACATCAATGTGTTGTCTCTCGCTCACCCGCTACTGGGGACCTGGCCCACAACCCAGGCATGTGCCCTGACTGGGAATCCAACCAGCGACCCTTTGGTTTGCAGGCTGGCACTCAATTCATTGAACCACACCAGACAGGGCAAAACATTCTGTTTGACATCAAAACATCCAGATACCCTCACACCAAATCAATGATGTGATTGCTATAATTTACAAGATTCTTCTTTTTCAACATTTGTTTCTTTCTGAATGAGTTCACAGTTACTACCTCGCTTGTTCTTCATAATAACCTATCAGGCAATTTCATCCTTATTTTAAAGAAGAACCAAGAAGTAGGTAAGTAACTAGCCTAAATCACAGAGAGTCCTTTGAATATTTCCACCAGAACCAAAATATGAAACAGTTTAAAAGCATGTACTTACTGACAAAAATACAGCAGAATGTAATATAATTGCATATGCAATTACTAAAACAGATTTATTTTATCAAAGGGATTAATAGACTAGTAAATCATGTATAGATATTCCTGTTTTTGTTTGTTATAATTATGACAATAGAGAAATTTCCTAAGTTTACTAATAAAAAAGATGGCCCAGGGTATTATGTTTTTTGTTAGGTAGAAATGTGACTAAGTTTAAATTGAGGAGCCAATGCATTTGTCTGGTTTGAGGAAGCAGATCTCACTGGGAATCTTCTGACTATCCTCGAAAGAATTTATAAATTGTGCTGCTATGAACATTGGGGTGCATAGGTTCTTTCGGAATGGTGTTTCAGGGTTCTTGGGATATAATCCTAGCAGTGCAATTGCTGGGTCGAAAAGCAGTTCCATTTTTAGTTTTCTTAGAAAATTCCATACTGTTTTCCATAGTGGTTGTACCAGTCTGCACTCCCACCAGCAGTAAATAAATGGATCAAAAAACTATGGTACATATACACAATGGAATTCTATGTGGCAGAAAGAAAGAAGGAGCTCCTACCCTATGCAACAGCATGGATGGAACTGGAAAGCATTATGCTGAGTGAAATAAGTCAGGCGGTAAAAGACAAATACCATATGATCTCACCTTTAGCAGGAACCTAAGCAACTAAACAAACAAGCAAGCAAAATATAGCCAAAGACATTAAAATAGAAAGGGGGATGACAGTATCCAGAGGGGAGAGGGGAGGGAATTTCAGGGAAAAAGAGAGGGGATCATTGGAACAAGTATAAAGGACACATGGACAAAAGCTAAGGGGGGTGGAAATGGGAGGGAGGTGGGGAGCACTGGGGGGGGTGGACTGGGACAGGAGTAAACGACAGAAAACTGTACTTGAATAACAATTAAAATTAAAAAAAAGGAAAAAAAAGAATTTATAGAAGTGCCACTAGCCTGACTTGCTTTTCTTTTTATTCAACTTTCTATAATTTGAAACTCAATAGTACTTAGTTACCATTGTGGAAATATTATTTTACAGCTAAATTTAATTACAATGGTGGCTTCTTTATCTGCTAAAGTAAACTTTAGAAAGTAAAAGATACTGATTTCTGCTCATTGTTCAAGCAAATACATTCTGAAGTTGCAAAACATTACTGCCTTCCCTTTACTTCATGTCCACTTGGCTAACAACAAAAAAATTGAGAACACACTGCAAAACCTTTCTTAGAATGTGCAATTATTTTATTACATGTGCCAAGGTTTAAAATTTCCTCATGGTTAAATGATAAAATTAAAATATTTTAATTGCCACTATACTAGTATTCCCGGGAGAGCATTTTAAAAAGAGTGGTGAAAAAGGCAGAATTATTTTTTGGACTACGTGCAGTTTGGCTTGTCCATGTAGTTACAAAACACAAATGTTTGTCCAGCAAAACGCTGAGAATCATGTCTCCTGGGAAACTTATACAAGGTCATAGTTGCATGAGCATAAAAAAAAATCTTGTAAAAGCAAACTAACATGTAATATGAGAAAGTAAAGAAGTCGTTGGAGAAAGATTTTGATTCTATGTTTGAAATATCTATTAAGAACAAAATGTTACTGTCTTCTTAAAATCCTATATTTTATATGCAAAACACATTCACAAATGTATAATTTTTTGAAAGATCGTTTCCACCAAGTTCTGGAAAAAGCACAAAACTTTGTCTGGAGAGGACAAAACTGCTTGATGAACGCATAATGGAGAAGAAGGTTATAAAAAAGCTCTTTTTTACAAAATATCTGTAGGATGTTCAGGATCGGGACAGTTTGTAGAGGTCCGTAGATGTTCAAGATTATGGGAGACAGACAAGATCAGCTTAGCAGGCCAGTGAGGTCTGTGAAGGTGGGTAGGTATTCTCCTTCTTCCCCAGCAAGGAAACATGCTTAGGGAGAAATGATTGACCCAGTTCTCAAAGCGAAGTCCAAGGTTCTTTCCCTCTACCAGTTTACTTCCTGCCAATGAGCTTCCTCCATCAGTAATTCACAAGGATCTTCCTCATGTGGCAGCCTTGACGTTTCTGGCAGCCCCAAGACATTTACTGAGCTGTCCATGCTGTCTGTCAAGTGCGTATCAACACGTAGGACAATGGGGGCGACCCACATCCCAGGCAAAATGAAATTTCAGAAGCATTGCCAGGCATCTCTATAGAGTTTGTAGACGTTTTTGGCTTTAAAAAAATCTACAGATGGTTCTTTTATGTTGCATTTCTCTATTGTTTCTGTTTCCATTTACCTTTTTTTCTCAATGATTTTTGCTTTCCTGTCCAGTGTCAGACAGTGTAGTACTTGCAGACCAGTGGTTTCACATGTGAACGTTTTCAGCATTGCGTACATTGCTATCGAAAGTAGGAATTATGTGTTTACACTTTTTAAAATATGGGGCTTGACAGGTGGCAGAGCCCCCAAATAAGATGGCCTTCGGGGAGCCTCTGGTTTAAAAGCCAGGGTCAGCTCCTAATGCAGATCCCACTAGTGTCGACAGAGCTCCTGTCACAGCACTGAGCTAGGGGCTTACGAAGGCTGTTCCGGCTACACGTAATGCTGCAGAAAATCAGCCCAAGACGGCATCACTAAATATGGCGTGTTATCAGTGGGTTCGAATGGCTGCACTGCTTATTTCACTTTGGAGTCCTGATAACTGAGAACATGTCCATTTTTAGAACACAACCTTAATTGTGGCTGAGATGATCCGTATTAAATTCAAAATTGGATTGAAAGTCCTCTTTCTTGATACGTTTCTATTTCTGTGTAGGACTCTGTGGTTGCACTCAGCATTTTTTAGTTGTCTTTCTCAGAGTATCGTGAGCTCCTTTCCTGAGTCTAACTAACACTATGCCCCATTCACCATGATGCCAAATGTTTACTGAGGGAGACAATGAAGACAAAATTATTTTAAAAGCCACCATGTCTATGTATATTTTTCATTGAGTAACAAACACATTCCTGTCCTATTTGTATTATCATAATGGCTGGAAGATTCTTAGGTGTTAATTCAGGGGGGGTGAAGCTAGAAGTCAGATGTATCTTACAAAAGCCATAAAATAAAATAGGACATCGTTTTATAAATATATCTGTCAATGAGAGAAAAAGAGAAAAGTAGCATAATAGTTATTGTCAAAAGAGCAAGGCCAGTGCAGTTGATTTAATTAAATAACTTGGTGGCGTAGAGGATTCTAAGAAGATCGACAAGAATAACACATGAGCAGCTTTCCAGAGGAAGGCAGTATAAACCAGTAATGCTGAGGGAGATTGTGAAAGTGAACACAGAGTTCACCCGAGCCCTCCTTGGGACTTCGGCAATTCAGTGCAATAATGTGATTTAATTACACTCACCCTCCTCTCCACCAGGAAGTAATTAAACCTTTACTTTTTGCCTCTGTCTTATGCTATCATGTGTGAATAGTTGAGAAGAGGAATTACTTATCATTTCTCCCAATTCTAATCATTTATTATCTTTTCCAAAATACTTTATTAAAGTACAGAATCGGTTCAAAGAGAACCAACACACACCACGAGGCTGGACAGCAACTAGCTGTGTGAGGACCGTGAGCCTCAGTGCAAACCTCTAGGTGGTCAGTTGACACTAGAAAAGTCCTCTCAAGGTTGGGACAGGCTACTGCAGAGGCTTTTAAGAAAGAAAGTAGAATGATACTAGAATGGTTCCCAAACACAAAGTTTAAGTCCTATGTGGAATGAGGAATTTTAATTTCTGCCCAAATTTGAGTGTTATAAGTTTATTACCACGAAGTGTGCAACTTCAATGAAGCCATTTTGGCAAGTTCCATACTTTCTGAGTTGGGGGGAATTTTACTGATCATCTAGTCTCACTCATTTGCTTTCTAGATAAGAAACATGAAGCCCCGAAAGATAAAGTGCCATTCCCAGCATCAAACTGTTAAGAATTAAAATACAGAACTCCTAACTCCCAGCCCACTACTATTGCTACGAATTGAAGCTTTGATTTTTTTTGAGCCCTGATAAGATATAGTCAGTAAAATGTTTTAGCTTGGGGTGAGCCTATTAAAGAATCCCCTTGTTCTTTGAAATGCTAAGTTGGCATTTGAGGAAACTCCAGAATGACACTTTGTCCTCTGTTACCATAGAGCTCACACTGTACAATGTGTGAAAACGGTGATCTGATATAAAGTCACTACTGCGATTTTGAAATCACAGGTGTTGCTGACGCTTCATAAGGCAGTAGTGGGAAGTACTTCGAATGACCTTTTGAAATATGAGCTAAACCTTTAATTGCAGTTTTTTCTCCTCAAAGCAGATTTGGTGATATTTCCACCATTACCCTAGCCCTGCCACTTGTAACGAGTATTACAAACCAAGCCCATAGTTGTTTTTTTTTTTCACTTAGAAAAAAATGACGTGCTTATTACTTTTAGTAAAAATGCCCCAAAAGTTTATGTATTGTTAACTTGGTGACCAACTATGTAAAATAGGATATTAAAGATAAAGCCTCGTGTAAGATAATGGAGGGGTTTTTTTGTAGGAAAAATACCAATGAACTTACTAACCAGCTAACAATGTTATCCTTCAATGCCATTCCGTTGTGGGAGATCAATCCATTTCTCATGTCTGGCTAATGAATAACAATTCTTTCTTAACAGAATATGATTTCAAACACCTAACAAACTATAGTTTGATTTTTCAAATGTAAAAACATTTCTTTTACAAGTTATCTAAAGAGCAGTTCTCTTGAAAGCTTTGTTTTTTCTTGCTATATCTCTGGAGAATTCCGAAGTTCTGTGAAGCTCTATTTTTTTTCAGATATCTTTCTTTCCCTCCCCCTCTGTCTTTCCCTGGCCTTTTTTCTTTTTTGCTCTGGGACAGGAAGTTGAGGGTGTTGACCTCATCTGGATCTTTCCCAGTGTCAGAAGGTGGTCTTTTCACAGAGTCCAAGTTGTGAATTTCTTCCTGATTTTATTTTTCAGTAATGGTGTCAATAAGTGTGTTCTAAATGTTTTTCCCCCCTCCTTCCTCCTAGCTGTAAAAGAGCCAGCACCTCCTTTGAGGCTAATTACTGGGCTCTTAGAGAAATAAGTATTATCTCTCTGTTCATAGAAACTGCACTATTTTCCTAACAGGGGCGAGGGCGGGGACGGGAGCACGCCCCTGTTACCCGCCCTCGGTTCCCAGAGCCCTCAGGTCACTGGCAGCCGCACGCTCACACTGTGGACCGGCCTCTCCCGCATGGCAGAGCTTCTGAGGGGCTGCTGTTACCATTTCCCTTCCCCATCCGGTCTCACTAGTGACCACTTTGATTTTTAGAGAAGGGAAATGTTATGGGAAAACGGCTTCCTGTGAGTAAGCATAATAAAACGAGAACCTCACAAATGCCACATAATATACCCTATAAAAAGATTTTTGTGCACGACTCTTTTTATAAGTTTGTGAGTAGGAGGATGGCCCGGGGAACACTCACCCAATGCTGCTTTGTGTCCAGGGGCCAGAATACCATCCTGATTCTGCTCTGCCTATTCCTGAGCCCGCCCAGCCTTCAATGAAGTTGAAATGACTTCATGCCTCCCACTCTGAAACTTCCCCGGGAGGATTCTGCTCAGGGCCACCGGATTAGCATCTAGGGCAATGCTTGGAACTTGTTGAGAACTATTGACTATTGTTAAGAAAAAAACTGGTGAGCCCACAAAGCATTGAGTCCCAGTAGCAAGTGAGGTTGCCTTTGCTGATATGAATTCTCTGTGTCCCTTGCAGATTTTCAAAACTTGCTGCCCTGTGACCCTTTCCATGCGAAAAGGCCTAGCTGTCAGACTGACTCACAGCATTGAAAGGGCTGTGCTGCTTCTCTGCACAGCAACTTTTGACCTTGCGAAGTACCTGCCTTGTTCACAGTGAAAACTCAGCGAATGCTGGTCGTCTAATGAAAAGACTTCCCCAATGAGTTTTCTCAAGTTGTGAATATTCTATGCATCTACTCACTCAGCCATCGCGACAGTTACGTGGACCTGATTTTGTGCGAGAGTTAGTTGCAAAGGCAACTCGAAAGTGGTCTCTACCTTGGGCGATCTTCTAGGGTCGGGACAAAGTATATAAACCTTTAGAGTTGGGTAAGGAGTGTCACTGGAACGCTCTGAGCATACGGCTGCAGGAGTACAGGGTTCTGAGAAGAGACGAGAAAAGGAAGAGCAAGAGACTTGGGGGGTGGGTGCTGGTGCGGATCTGAATCCAGGGACACGGGGAGAGGCTTTCCCTCCATGTTCCCCATAGCGCACTCCTGCCACTGGAAGGGTAGAAAGGGTGGGTGACCTCAGGTGAGGAGTGGTGTCTGATCTGCATATGCACACACCTAAGTCCAAGCAGAGCTAAGAGTCGCAATGCAGATAACAAACATAGTTCCAGGAACACTAATTCTGGAGACAGACTAATTTCTTCTGCGAATTATGGTGGTTTATGTGTCACAGTGTGAGGTTACAACAGGGCCCCATGGGTGTAAACATATGTGTAGAAATAATGTGATGGACACAACTGTGCCGGTGAGTTAGCATCCTACGTCAACGTGTCCCGGGATGATTCCACCACCTCTTTACATGAAAGCTCAGCACATCGGTCCACACGGTATCTCTCAACATTTCATTGCACATCTAGTCATTTTCCTCCACCACCTTCATGAGCAAGCAGGCCTTCGACCCTTCCCCCTCAGCCCCTGCCCTGCCCAGGGCACGCCTGCCATGGACTAGTCTGCCATGCTCCCTCAGGCCACGTTTTTACAGAGTTAACCTCCCATAGTTTTTAATAATAATACAATTTTAAAGCAACAGTTTTTTGTCTCTTTCTCAAATATAAAATCATGTTCATGACTTATTTCAGACTATGCATGGTCCTTCAAAGGGGGCATTCCCCCACCCTGCACTCATCTCCCTTGCCAAGTGTGGGACTCGGCCCCCTTTTTGTACAGGCAGAGGAGCGGATTCACCGACTTGCTCAGATCCCGGAGCTAGTCAGTGGTAGCTCGGGCAGAGGGCTCGCCTGTCCGATGCCAGTGCTCCGTTTTCCCACGATATCTTCCACATTTCTCCATAACTCAATGCACACAGCGTACTACGGTGCTGCCTGAGACACACTGCCTGATGCTTCAGTGTGTCCAGTACACCAAGTTTTAGTGCGACATTTACCTCTGCTTATATCTAGCTCATTTTATCTTAGCAGTAAGGTAGAGAAAGCCTGAGTCTGGGATCTTCTTTTTCCACTCTGCCTTCTATCTGCACTACAAGGGGAAACCCCATTAGAGGGATAGATGGGGCAGAATGAAAGTTACTGTGCCCCACTCCAGCCTTTTCCTAGGAGGGCACAGGCCTTATAATTGAGCAAATACATTTTGAACTCACTCCATATAAATTCTATTCAAATCTATTCAAAATCATTCTTCAGCTGTCTTTTCATCCTGGAGTCTATGGTAACATATTCCATATGTGCCAAGAACAATTGAAAAACCCTCAGTCCACCTGGGTACTTGCCTTCCCTAACTCAGTTGGCAATCTGTCTTGGACAAGAGACTGAAGTACCTCTGCTATTTTTGTTCATATTGCAGATGTGTCTGTTCTTTACATCTCAGTATAATTTCCTTGTGAAGGCAGAAGAAACGAGCAGGGTTATACGCCAAGTACCTTCACAAAGTGTTGAAGCTCACTTTCTACCAGCAGTCTTCAGAGGAGAGGATTGAACACATGTTTTGTGAGTTGCTGTAGTTGTTTCTGGAAATCCCATAACCCTGTAGTTTTATTGTTGGTCATTATGATGCATAGGTGTCATTAGTCACAGATTAAAAATAAATCAGAAACAACTGGCCTTTTTCCTTGTCATCACAGACAACATACACCTGGCAATTTTGCATTGAAATATCTTGGACTATCTAAGATAGCCTCTTACATATTCTTAGACAAACAAGCAAAGGAATTTGGGAGACACTTTTTATCTGGTGCCAGCATTCACGGAATTATATGAAAGACTGTTATCTAGTGTGACAACTTGATGTGGCCATGTGCTCCAGGTTTGCCATTCTGTGGGAATCTGATCACTGGGATTTGGGCCTTGATTAGGGCCTGAAGTTTCAGATTCTGCTAGTTACAAAGAAGAATGACTGGTTGGGTGATTCTGACCTCTTTGCTACAAGGTAAAAGGTAAAAAAGAGTGACCATGGAAAGGAAATGTTTTTAAAAATATGACCTTCTAGGACATGGATTAGTTTGAAATTTATTCAAGGAATAAAAAGACGATAATCTGATACATATTCAAACCACATGGACATGCACTACTTTGTTTTTCTTACTGATTTGTTATAGATATTTGCTTATGAAAAAGCTTTAATTTTGTTTTCCTTTGGGGTAGGCCTGTTGAAACTAGTGAATTTGGTAAAGATTGCATGAAGATTAGATAAAAGAGCTTTTCGTGATTATTGTCTCCACATTGGGACTGGTCATTTCTGGTCAGGAGGAAACAACATTGTTCTAATGGCTGTTGAGAGTTATTATTTTTGGCTTATTATTCTCTGATGAGGAAACAGAAACCTGACATTTTGCTGGATTCCCAGGACCTACGTCTCTGAAGACGAGGATTATTGACTTTCCCCAGAGAGTCGCCTGTAAGGGAACGAGGGCCATCTGGGACCGGCTGTGTTTGTGGGGCATGCAAGAGGAGCTATAAAGAGAGAACGGCAGCTAATTTGCTTCCTTTTTTTTGCAGCCCAAGGGATGAAATAAATGAAGGAGATAAACTGAGATACAAGGAAGAGGAAAAAAAAATTAAGTCCAGTGAAAAGGTTCCCCCTAAGTCAAGAAAGACTCAAGTTCAAGGCTAAAGAGGAGGAAAAACCACAGGCTCATTGATGTGACTGAGGCCTTGGGACAATTTGTCGAATTGACCCTGGGGGACACCGAGGAGAAAAGCTTGCTAAAGCCCTGAACATCTTAGGAAGAGAGAACCTTTAGCTTCTTATGTCAGAGGGCTCGAGAGCTGGTGATCCAGTGCACACACCGGGTCAGATGGAATCTGGAGTCACACGAGCCAAAACAGCAGTACACACGATCAAAAGGCCACGGTTTTCTCCACCGACATAGTGCATTGGTGTATTATTATCTTTACCAAGTACTACTTAGAATTCTAAATTATCCTTGCCTTTGAGCAGTGTACAATCTAGGGAAAATAGATCTTAAACAAAATACTTCAAAACGAGACAATAAAAATCCCTCTAAATCTTGATGATGAAAGTGCATTTAGTCATAAAGATTAACTTATCCCTATCCCATCATAAAGATTAACAAATGGGAGAGCATTTGTTATCCAATTCAAGCATTTTTCTATATCATACAGTAATCTATCAAGTTACTTACCAAACATATCCCAGATATGTATATTATAAAGCATGTTACAATGATCCCCTGTGGCTCCACACCTCACCCTAGAACTGGGACACTACCAATGACTTAAATCAATTAATATGCCCCTCTCCTAACTCAGCCTCACCTCCCTCTACTGTGCTAAGTTTTATTTTTATTCTCTTGCTTTTAAAAATATGTAGATTTTAAATTTCATATATATGTATGCCTAAATAAGATAT